>CAUYPK010026660.1:0-49837 GCA_963574355.1 Loris lydekkerianus | reverse complement strand
GGAGACTTTACCTCTTTCATGTTTACATGGATGGAGCTGGAACATATTCTTCTTAGCAAAGTATCTCAGGAATGGAAGAAAAAGTATCCAATGTACTCAGCCCTACTATGAAGCTAAACTATAGCTTTCGCATGAAGGCTATAACCCACCTATACCACAAGACTATTGGGAAAGGACCAAGGAAGAGGAAGGGAGGGGGGAGGTTTGGGTGGAGGGAGGGTAATGGGTAATGGGTAATGGGTTGGGCCACATCTATGGTGCATATTTTTATCTATAATAAAAAAAAAAAAGAAAGAAAAAGTAAAGTGTTCAATTAAAATGTTTACACATTCAAATGTTATTTTCATAAATGTATTGATAAAACAAACTTACGTATCTCCGTGTATGTTACATGCACATAAATCCAGTTTGAAACTTGAGACAGCATTTATGTATGTCTAGACAAAGGGTGAAATACCACCAGGAAGGTAGTTTCCATTGCATGTGGCCAGGGTGGTGACCAGTCACAGGATGTGTCAGGGCTTCATGCGCACATCGTTTCTTTAAATGGTTACATGAAGATGTGGTCTCAAAGAGAAACTAAAAATTCTATAGTTAATTTTTATGATTTGTGTTTTGATTGAAGACTAACTTCAGGTGTAGAATGCTCTAATAAAATCTGATTTTTATTTATTTTTATTTATTTATTTTTTGAGACAAAGTCTCAAGCTGTCACCCTGGGTAGAGTGCCATGGCATCACAGCTCACAGCAACCTCACACTCTTGGGGGTAAGTGATTTCCTTGTCTCAGTCTCCCAAGTAGCTGAGACTACAGGTGCCCGCCACAATATCCATCTATTTTTTTTTGTTTGTTGTTGCAGTTGTTTTTTTATCTGGCCTGGGCTGGGTTTGAACCTGCCCGCCACAGTGTATGTGGCCAGTGTCCTACCTACTGAGCTATGGGTGCCGCCCAAAATCTGATTTTTAAATCATAGTTTTTCATTTAAAAATGTACACTTTTTAAGGAATTATGAAAGTGTTTTCATTTATTTAGGAAAGGGCATTTGGGAATGTATTTTATTTTTGCTAGAGATTTTTCATGTAGCACAGAGGAAGGAATTCCCATAGTGCACAAATATGAGATTGTATTTTTTAAGGTGAAAGCAATCAAAAGACATGCAGAAGGTAAACATAATGTCCTAACAATGACCTTACCATTTGTTCCTTAATAGAATTTTCAATCCCAGCTTGCACCATCAAACATTCTTCTGTAAGTCTTTGATATGATTCTCCATTTCTTCTAGTACAGGAGGTTGTCTGGCATGTTTTAGCCAAACTCTGAGCATGTAAATACATTGGAAATTAACATTTCAAAATTTTTTATAGATGAGGGAGTTTTGCTTTGTTGCCCAGGCTGGCCTCAGACTCCTGGGCTCAAGTGATCCTCCTGCCTCCATCTCCTAAGAAGCTAGGACTACGGTACATTTGTGTTCCTTATACTTTATACTTGCCACACAAAGTGTCATGTACTGCCCGTCAAGCAGAAGTGAGCTACAAGAGAACAGTATTCATACATCAGCATGCCACACAAAAGTGCAAATGTAAATTTACTGGGTAATCCTAGGTAAATAATCACCTACTAATAGCAGACAACAGAAAGTGGACTACCATTACAGTATTTGTTATAGATAGAAAAGGGTATTTCTGATGTTTAATGTTGTAGTAAGAGCTTGAAAGTGTTCTTGAAGTTCCTGAAACATTTTCTGCCTGAAAACATGAAATGAAAGGCAAGTGAATATAATATTTACTACTAGCGTAGGACATTTTAAGTATCTTGCAATAGACCCATCCATAAATGGTCCTTTGACTTTTGACAAAGGTGTGGAAGTATTAAGCTCAGAGGAAAAGGGAAGTCCCTGCAGAGGTTAGTGCTAGAACAGCTGGAGCCGCAGGCCCACTGGACAGGAGGCCAACTTTCTTCTCAGGTTCCAGCCACTCAAAGGATCACACACCCAACAGACAGGAACCTTGGTTTCCTCAAGAATTTCTTCAGATGAACAGAAAACCACCCAAAGCCTATCAGAGGCAGGTGTCTCCTCTTTTACAGTTTCGGATGTTTTATTAGCTGGTGTTGGAATTACAGAAAATGTGTACGAGGTGTACAGAAATAACCACTATGGTGACACAATAGTGGCCTCATTAGAGACACAAGAGTGTCTCATTTCTATGCTGCTCTACAGCTCCACGTGGAAACCTGGCGCATTCCTGTAAATTCAGTCCTAACGCCCTTGTGCTGCAGAGCACCAGAGTCTTCCCGCTCAGCTTGGCCAGGCCCAGAGGAACAGAGTCTGCAACAGGGCAGTCTGCAACGTCCAACCGGTTCTTGTAAAGTTCTTCTGGGCCCAGAACTCGAGGGAAGGATTCCGAGGGGATCTAGGGGGAGAGGGGCTCCTTGGGGGCGGCGTCGGGCTCCCGCACCCCCCAGACGTCCTCCTATCCCGAAGACCCAGGCCGGAGGGGGTAGGAGGATGGAAGGATGGAGGAGGGGCACGGGATAGGAGGCACTCACAGCGTCCCGCAGCGCGTCCCCGCCGGGGCCTTCAGTACCCCGCCTGTCCATGTGGCCCCGGGCCGAGGCGTGAGGTCCAGTGTCTTGTGGAGGAGGCGCTCTGCTCGGCCCTCCGCAGCCCGGAGCTAGGCCGACCATCCTGTGCGGACGCCTCGGGTCAGAGATGCAGGCGGTCGCCTGAGGAGCTAGGTCTGCTACTGTTGGTGTAATTGTACAGTAGAAGTAACATCAAGTGCGCAGGTCAGCGGCACGAACCAGTGCGGTGCAGGCAGGCCACTGTAGTCTCCAAAAGTCTGGGAAGACTGAAGCTGTGGACCCCGCCAAACACGGACCCGGCTCCCACAGCCCGGCACCACAGCCTGCCTTGTGTTGGCACAGTCTGTGTCCAGGCGGAGCTTCCAACCCTCGGTCAGGAGACCCGGGCCGGCCACGCAGCCCCAAACGCCGCCCGGCCTGTCCCTGTCACACGCGAGGTCCGGAAGCGCGACTCCAGATCCTCCGCGCTCTCAGACCCCTGTGTGAGTAACGGCCGCCTTACGGGCGACCTCCCAGGACCTGGTTTTGTTCACATGTCTATACCCTCCGGGGCTTGAGGCTCTGTGGGGACCCAACCCAAGAAGGACGCGGGGAAGGTGAATGTGCGCATAGGTGAAACGCGCCGCGTTTGCTTAGACGCCGCGTCACCAGTAGAACGAAAACAAAACCACCCGATTCACAGCTGCCAGGACTGCCAGGCGAGAAAGAACGGAAGGTGTGACAGGGGCAGCCGCTTCGCCTCGCCTCGGAAAGGCCAGTGGTCTTCAAAGAGATCAGAAGAGTGACCGCGTGACCCAGCCGCTTCACGCCTAGGCGTGCACCCAAGGGAAAGACAGCGCAGCAGCAGTGTCATCAGTAGTCCGAAGGTGGAGACAACCCAAGTGCCAGAGGAGGTGGTGGATACAGGACGCAGCATATTCACACAAGGACACCCGCCAAGCACAGGAGCGCTGCCCCGCGCCTTGACAGCTGGACAAGTCTGTTCTTCACGTTGTGCTCTGTGAAGAAGCCAGTCCCAAAAAGACACACTTAACGTGTAGCGAGTGTCCCAAACAAGCAGTTCCTTGGGGACAGATAGCGGATAGTGGCTTCTGGGCTGGAGGGCCAGTGGCAGAGACTGCCCACCAGGAAGGGGATTCGTTTGGGGGAGGACCAGAAAGGTTCTACAGCTAGACTGTGGAGGTGGTTGCACAGCTCTGTGAACACAATAAACCACTGATTTGTTTCCTTTAAATGGGTGGAATTTATGAATTGTGAATCGTATCTTAATGAATCTGTTAAAATGATAATTTTTAAAGAAGCACGGGTATTTTCTTTCTCGGAGAGCAGCCTGGGCTGAGATGGGTGCAGCTGCCACAGACTGAGGAGAGATGGGAGGAGCGACAGGGGAAGATAGCCAGGGCTCCTGTGTCAGGAAGTCGACAGTGTCTAGAGGGCAATGAGTCCAGGGGTGGTCCCCATCAGAAACAACTCTGTGGTAGCAAAGATCAGAACTCACTGGTGAGAACTACAGGAAAGCAGAAAATTACTCAGGAGTGAGACCAGAAAGAGGGCTGAGCTGCGGCCTGTGACTTGCCAGACTCAACTCTGGAGATGGCAGAGGCTGACACAGACGGGGTCCAGGCACAGGCACTACCCAGTAGACCTCTTCCTTTCTTTTTTCCTTCCAGAAAGTTCTAGAAGCTCTGCCCTTCCTTTACTCTGCAAGCACTGAGACCAAAAGCTTCACCCCAGGAACAGTCCAGCATCACATTCACTCATAGTACCTGCCCTCTGCTGACTGTTGGGGACAGGTGTTAAGGACAGTTGGCCTTTATAGTAAAATAGAGAAAATTTTAACTCATAGTTTTTTAAGTAAGGACTAAAATCAATCTGTCTGCTTTCTTTCTCTATCTCTTGCTAGCAGCTCCCCCCATTCCCAGTTCCCTTTTCACAAGCCAATGAGGAACCCAGGGGACCAAAAGGAAATATAAATTCTTCTCTCTCTCTCTTTTTTTTTTTTTAATTAAATCATAGCTGTGCACATCAATATGATCATGGGGCATCATACACTAGTTTCATAAAACGTTTGACACATTTTCATCACACTGGTCTACATAGCCTTCCTGGCGTTTTTTTTACATTCACCAGCAACTTTGTCTTTTAGAATTTGCTCCTTTAGCCTCAAGGGTTTCTGAGTATCAGAAGGAATAATGGGATGTGAACATCTGGCTTCAGGATCAGAAGCACCTAAAAAAGTCTGTGTTCAACCTTGCCAGAGGAAAAAAACGAAATCACCCTTCATACCCACAGCACCCTGTGAACTTGGCTGCAATTACCTTTGTCCTCTCTTAAATTCAGCAAGTGTTTCACTTCATCTGGTGTTCTTCCTTTCTTTCTTTGGGATGCCAGGCCATCTCCTGCTCTTTTCTCTTTCCTACTCTTTCTTTCTAAGGTAAAATAAACCTGTACTTTTATATCCTAATCTTGGTCTGGAGACATTGTTTTCTTCTCCCTTGAGGAGCACTTGCTGAGCTTTCCACCCTCCTTGCTATTCCAGATGCAAGGGGAGAGAGGGCACGTGGATGCTCCCTCCTCCTGGCAGAGGCAGGGACAGGGGTGGGGAAGGCAAACTTGAGTAGGGCTCTACAGAGCCCCTAAGCGCCAGAGTACCGGTTGCCTTCAGGTGCCGCCCAGGAGTTGGTGCACACACCCCACACAGGTGTGCTTTCCCCACTGCAGACCTCATAGCTCTGCGCCCAGCAGGTCAGTCATTGGGTATGAGGCAGTGAGCCCAGGAGCCCAAAGCTGTGGGAGAAGGGAAGAACCCCATCCTGACCTGCAAAGGCCCTCCTACTGCACAGGCAAGTTTCTTGCTGGGAGTTCCCTCTCAGGTCTGGCCTCCTGCTGGTACCAAGGGACACAGCTCCATGCACTGTGGTGGCAGGGTGGGCAGGTCTGGGTAGAACGCAGAGGCATGGAGATCTGATGGAGACTGAAAGGTGTAAGAAGTGGTCCCCAGAGATGATACTGTAATGTTTATTGAAGGGTGGGGGGTGATCTGCCTGGAAGTGCAGATGTGGTATCTGTGATGGAGAAGATACCACATCTGGGTATCTAAATATTTATATGGGGCCCTACAGGGTGGGCAAATTCCACAGCTTGCCTGGAAGGTTTGGGGGGTCATTTGGTGTGAACTTCTTGAACTTCTCAGGAGTAGGGCTAGCCAGATCCTTTGTATCATTGTCTTTGGAGGAAAGGAGGTGGAGAGGGGAGGGTTCAGGTGGGGCTGTGTTAGGCCCCCCAACAGAGATGACCCAACATCACCTTTCAGGGAACAGAGTGGGGATGTTGGGTAGCTCCTAAGGAGGGAGTGAGGGCCCCTCACTGAACTGGGGGCCGGAGAGTGGGGTTTGGGGTTGGAGGTGGTGGTGAAGGTGAATTGGGGCTTTGTAGAAGCCATAGGGGAGAGCACCAGCAGGATAGAGGCTATGGTGCCACGATATGTTTCAGAGGGAGAGGCCAGCTGCGGAGCCACTGCAGTGGTGGCTGGTCCTTAATGTGGCTGGGGAACCAGTCGAGGTCCAGGTGGTTACATCACATCTCAGTGGGGCTTCACATAGGGGCTTGTGACCGTATAAATTCCTGGCCCTTCTTGAATCTGCTCACTAGCATTAGCGAGGGCCTAGGAAATGGCATTTCTACCACACGCACCAATGGTGCTCCCAATGGGACTTGTGAAGTGGGAGGCTCGGCCTCCCAGGGCAGGCTGTATATATGGGAAGTACCAATGAGTGTCAATGGGAGGTGGGCAGGTGTGCTCAGTGCACCTGGGCAGCAGGAGAAGTTTCACAGATAGAGGGACATTTGAATGCCATAAGTTCCAGTTCCTGCAGAAGGAACTGGAACTTATTTTTTTTTGATGTCGTCTTTAAATTTTAAATCCCAAGACAACCAATGTGAGGCAAATATCATTACTCACTGCACATATGGGGATGAGGCTTGGACTCCAAATAAGTTGAATCTCACATAAGTTGTTTAAGATTGCAGGACAGGGCCAGGAGCAGGGGCTGGGGGCAGGGTTGGCAGGGCTGGCAGGGCACAGTGTGAGGTGCCTCCACTCCAGACCTGCAGAAAAGATAGGCAGGTAGAGGCCACCCCTAGCCTCACTCTGCTGGCTCTGTTGTATGCAAAGGGACCAGGATCTTTTATTTTGCTGTGGAAGCTAGGGATCTGGGCTTCAGGTGGGTAAGTAACTGAGACAAGACAAGATAGTGAGTGATCTACCTTGAGCCCAGCAGTTTGAAGTTACAATGAATTGTGATCATGCCACTGCACTCTAGCCCAGGCAAGACAGCAAGACCTTATATAAAAAATAAAATAAAATAAAAAGTGAGGAAAAGACAAAAAAATTTCCCCCAAAGACATAGACATGGCCAATCAACATGTGAAAAGATGCTCAGTATCACTAGTCATTAGGGAAATGCAAAACCACAGTGAGATGCTACTTGCTATGGTTTTAATGTATCCCCCAAAGTTCATGTGCTGGAAACTTGTTCCCAAATGCAGCAATATTGAGACATACTTGTTGGGACCTATAAGAGGTGACTAGGTCATAAGGAGCCATTAGGAGGAGCCCTAGGAAGGGATTAATGCCATTGTTGTGGAAGTGGGTTAGGTATCCTGGGAATGGATAAGGTTAGCTTCTCATGTGCTTTTTCTTTCTCTTGCACTCTCTTTCTCTCTCACACTTTCTTGCTCTTCCACCTTCTGCTACAGGACTGTTAGGTGTGGAGGGACCACGTGTCAGGTCCCCATGTTCCCAGGTTCTTGATTCCCAGTACTGAGGAACGGTCACTGGTACCAAGTCAACAGAATGAATGAGCAAAGCAAGCAGGTGCAAAGTGCCAATGTTTTATTTGAGATTGAAGCATAGTCAAAGAAGGAACAGTGAGCCCCCATGAGCAGAAAGACACCAAGTTTGACAAGATTTCTCCTTTTATGCTGAATCCCTAATTTTATATTAAGTGGGGGGTGGCATATTCTTGGTTTTTCTTGGAAAAGGATGGAGAATTCTGGAATTGGGAACCCCTCCTCTTCTATCATTGTAAGACGATTTCCAAGGGTTGCCATGGTTTTTGTAAACTGTCATGGCTCTGGTGGGTGTGACGTTTACTATGTTAATGAGGGTAAGTCATTAAGGGACACTGTTACCTCAGCTGTGCACATGCCCCAAAGACCCTCCTCCAGGCTTGACAACATCTCTACCTTGTGGTTTCTCTACTTCTTTCTGAGTGGTCAGTCCTTGGAGACCTTCTTGGGAGAACCCTCTCTAGGGTCCTAATCAGGCTGTTCCCAAATCAACTCAAGTCAGTATGACCACATCTGTCTGTCTATGTCAGAAAGTCCCTGGGACATTAATCATTCCCCCAAAACAACCAGCTCCCTCAAATAACCCACCTGCAAGATCTTAATTAGCGATTAGCCCTATTCTCATAGCAGCCCAGGTCAGCCTGACCGAAGCCAGCCCAAAATAGCCTAATCACATCACAGCTAACTGCCTATCCCACAGGATGAAGGACCCACCAAAAACTAGTCCTTCAATCTTGGACTTCTCAGCCTCCAGAACTATAGGAAATATAACTGTTTTTATAAATTACCCAGTCTTGGGCATTCTGTCATAGCAACACAGGCATTAGGAAGGGTTGGCCAGGATGTGGAGAAATCAGAACCCCTATCCATTGCTACTGGGAATGTAAAATGGTGCAGGTGCTGTGGAAAACAGTCTGACTGTTCCTTAAAATATTAAATTAATATTAAATAGAGATATTTTATATTAAATATAGATATCTAAATATTAAATATAGAATTACTATATGATCCAGCAATCTCACTTCTGGGTATAATGCCCCAAATAATTGAAATCAGGGTCTCGAACAAATACTTGCACACCCATGTGCATAGATAGCAGCATTGTTCACAAAATGTGTTCTACACACACTATGTAATATTACTAAGCTGTCGAAAATTCTGGAATGTTGCAAAATGTGTGAACTTTGAAGATATTTTGGTAAATAAGCCAGTTATGAAAGAGAAAATACTGTGATGCCACTTACATGAGGTCTCTAAAGCTACCTAATTTATAAAGAGAGAAAGTATAGGCTTGGCGCCTGTAGCTCAGGGGTTAGGGCATTGGCCACATACACCAGGGCTGGCAGTTTGAACCCAGCCCAGGCCTGCTAAACAACAATGAAAGCAACAAAAACAACAACAACAAAAATAGCTGACCATTGTGGTGGGAGCCTGTAGTCCCAGCTACCTGGGAGACTGAGGCAAGAGAATAACTTAAGCCCAAGAATTTGAGGTTGCTGTGAGCTGTGACATGGCACTCTGCCAAAAGGAGATATAGTTAGACTGTCTCAAAAAAAAAAAAAAAAAAACAACAAAGAAAAAGAATTCCAGGATCTAGAAAACCCTTGGTTCTCTTTCCCTCTCTCATGGTATTTTTTAATGTATGTTTGATCTTTCTCAACTGTAATCTCTTTGACCCTCTCAGCAACCTTCTGCTATGCTGGGAACCCAAGCTCTACTGGAGAGAAAGAACCTGTCACTCTGCAGCAGCACCTAGCTGGTCTCTCAGACTCTGAGTCCTGCCTGCACGGACGCAAATCTTTCTTTTTTTTTTTTAAGACAGAGTCTTACTGTGTTGCCCTGGGTAGAATGCCATGGTGTCACAGCTCACAGCAACCTCAAACTCTTGGGCTTAAGTGATTATCTTGCCTCAGCCTCCCAAGTATCTGGGACTACAGGCACCTGCCACAATGCCCAGCTATTTTTTTGTTGCAGTTGTCATGGTTTAGCTGGCCTGGGCTGGGTTTGAACCCACAGCCTCAGTGTATATGGCTGGCGCCATAACCGCTGTGCTACGGGTACCAAGCCAGGAGACAAATCTATTGAGGTGGAAGTGAGAATAAAGAAATTAAGTTTGTTAAGGACATCAAATTTCAGAAACTAGGTTCAGGAGGAAATTCCTCTAATATAGTGGTTCTCAACCTGTGGGTCTCGACCCACAGGAACTGTATTAAAGGGCTGCCGCATTAGAAAGGTTGAGAACCACTGCTCTAATATATTGAATTTGTTGTTGAAAGGCAATCTATTTTCATTGTACAGAATACAAGCTTAATAAAGTAAAATCTATGAGTTATTTCCAGTCAGTATTCAGATATTTGTCTTATGTTTGATTTTAAGAAAAATTTCTTAAATTTTTTTTAAGAAAACAGTTTTTGAAGAGTCTTCTATACATCAGATGATGAATAATAAACATCAGGCCAGACATGGTGGTTCACCCTGAGATCCCAGCACTCTGGGAGGCCTAGGTGGGTGGATAGTTAAGTGCAGGAGTTTTAGGCCAACCTGAGCAAGAGTGAGATCCCATCTCTACTAAAAAAACAGAAAAAAGAACCCTACCTGGGTGCTGTGGTGGGTGTGTATAGTCCCAGCTACTCTGGAGCTGAGGCAAGAGGATTCCTTGAGCCTAGAAGTTTGAGGCTGTTGTGAGTTATGATGCCACGTCACCCCAGCCTGGGGTAACAGAGTGAGACTCTGTCTCAAAAAAAATTTTTTTAAAATTATAATGTGGTGGGAGCCTATAGTCTCAGCTACTTGGGAGGCTGAAGCAAGAGAATTGCTTAAGCCCAGGAGTTTGAGGTTGCTGTGAGCTGAGGTGCCACAGAACTCTACGGAGGGCAACATAGTGAAACTGTCTCAAAAAAAAAAAAAAAAAATTATAAATATCAGAGTACAACTGTATATTACCAGATTTGTTCTATAACTTTCTCCTTTTATATAAATCAGGGGTGGGAACATTTTCATGTTGGAAGCCGTACTCAAATTTAGCTGTAATCAAATAGGCCAGATTTGAGAAGCTTCAATTAGATGGATATATTTAAAAACGTACACTATCTTATAAAACTCTACTCTGTACTTAATAATTTAGAAAAGAGAAAACTGTTAACTTTAAAGTTTAACTAAGCTTTGTTGTATCTACTTTTTGTTGGAAAGCATTTGAATATTTGGTTGCAGCATGGAGGTTCACAGTTTCAGTTGATTCTCAAGCTGGGCTTCAGTCATTTGTGACCTTGAGGGCGTCTTGATTTGGGTCAGATGGAAAAGCAAGAAGCGATTTTTTTTTTTTTTTTGGCATGTTTCTGGAGGCATGGGAATACTACCGCATTTTTCCATATTTCAGTTGGATCTTTCTTAGCATCTAGCAATGACTTTACAATGTCATCTATTGAGAGCGCAATCATTTCCATCTGTAGTTCTTTAAGTACTTTGAGTGTGATGTCATAATTCTCAAAGTCAGTGAACCTTTCATTGTGTTCTCCAATTAGGTCTGTAATAGCTACCTATTCTTCAAATGATTTGCACGTATCAATCTGCTCATCAATGACCTTGCTAATTGGGGAACATGTTCACGGAAATTTCCTTTTGAAGAAGTGGTTTTTGGTTTTTTTTGAGACAGAGTCTCACTATGTTGCCCTTGGTAGAGCATTGTTGTGTCACAGCTCACAGTAACCTCAAACTCTTGGGCTTAAGTGATTCTCTTGCCTCAGCCTCCCAAGTAGCTGGGACTACAGGCACCCGCCACAACACCTGGCTATTTTTTGTTGCAGTTGTCATTGTTGTTTAGCTGGCCCAAGCTGGGTTTGAACCCGCCACCCTCAGTGTATGTGGCTGGCACTGTAACCACTGTGCTATGGGCACAGGCACTGAGCCCTGAAGAAGTATTTTGAAAAAGATAGCTTTTTTCAAAATTCTTGGGGTTTTTTTGGCCACATGTCATATAGGTTTTTTTTTTTGTTTGTTTTTTGAGACAGTCTCACTATGTTGCCCTGCGTAAAGTGGGGTAGTGTCAAAGCTCACAGCAACCTCAAACTCTTGGGCTTAAGTGATTTTTTGCCTCATCCTCCCAAGTAGCTGGGACTACAGGCATCCGCCACAACTCCCGGCTATTTTTTTGTTGCAGTTGTCATTGTTGTTTAGCAGGGCTGGGTTGGGTTTGAACCTGCCTGCCTTCCTGTATATGGCCGATGCCCTAACCACTGAACTACAGGCGCAGAGTCTATACACTTAGTTTTTTTACCTTGCAAGAAATATTCAAGTCATTTTTATTTGACATAGCATACTGAAATGCAACATTCCTATAAAAATCTTTCAATAATTCACATTGTTGATTCTGTTCTTCATAAAATTTAACTATCTGTTCTCACAGAGAGAAAATTTTGGCTAGTACCTGTCTCTGCAATAGGCAACACACTTTAGAAGATATGGTAAATCCACACTAAACACCTTATAGTTCAACTTCAGCAAGATATGAAACTGACAATGCTTGGTTGCATTTGCACAGATGGAGTTATCAATACTTATACCTGGTTGTCATGTCATTTAAAGTAGATTTGGCACAGAGATTTTAGTGATAAAGGATACAATGAAAAGAAATGAGAGCATCTGGATCTGTTAATGCTTTTCTTATCTGTGCAAGAAATAAACCTTTCAAAAAAAAAAAAATAAAAAGAACTACAAGAACTAAAAAAAAAAAAAAAAAAAAAAAGAAATAAACCTTTCATATTTTCCTGCCCAAGAAGGTGCACCATCAGTAAAGATATTAAATTTATCAAATACAGTCCAGCTTCATGACATTTATCTTAAAATTATTGAAAATATCTGTTCCCCTTGTTCGGTTTGTAGGAGTATCCAAATCAAGTAACTCTTTGTAGCAAATAAATCTTCTATTATGACCGGAATGAAATATAAAACCTGCACTGAGTCAGTAGTATCAGTTGATTCATCCAAAGTGATTGAATAATGTATATTTTCTATTTGAAGTACTGAATGAAGTTGTTCTGTTAAAGTTTTTCTAATGAAAATAGAAAACTTGGACCAGGCACGGTGGCTCATGCCTGTAATCCTAGCACTCTGGGAGGCTGAGGTGGGTGGATTGCCTGAGTTCACAGGTTTAAAACCAGCCTGAGCCAGAGTGAGACCTTGTCTTTGAAAATAGCCTGTGGTGGGTACCTATAGTTGCAGCTACTTGGAAGGCTGATGCAAGAGAATCACTTAAGCCCAAGAGTTTGAAGTTGCTGTGAGCTGTGATGCCACTGCACTCTACCAAGGGCAACAAAGTAGGAGAAGAAAGGAAAGAAAGAAAAGAAAGGAAAAAGAAAGAAAGAAAGAAAAAGAAAGAAAGAAAGAAAAGAAAGAAAGAAAGAAAGAAAGAAAGAAAGAAAGAAAGACTGACTCAGCCAGGCATTGTGGTAGGTGCCTCTAGTCCCAGCCACTTGTAAGGCTGAAGAAGGGAGGATCACTTGAGCCCAGGAGTTTGAGTTTGCTGTGAGCTACGCTGATGCCACAGCATTCTACCCAGGGCAACAGAGTAAGACTGTCTCAACCAAAAAAGAAAGAAAAAATGAAAGGGAGAATTGCTGACAATTAACCTGTCATGTTCAACTTTCTTTATGGGAGGAATACAGAGGTTGCATTGTGCTACTTTGTCACCCAGCCAGGTTCACTTGCCCTCTGCCCAGGAGAAAGCCAATGTCCAGAGAAAAAGTTTATATCAATTTACAAATTAAAATTTTAGAATATTTTGCATTATTTTGTGTTTTTTGTTTTAAACATATGTTTAATCTTGGCGATAGAACTAATTTCTGCTCGAATTTTTAAAAATGTTTTCCGCAGGCCTCTTTCTTAAAAAAAATCTGTCATTGCAGATGATGCACATTATCTTCACATTCTCACTAGTTTTAAATTACATACTGTCAGTTGATAACCGTTTCAGCTCTATCAGTTGCTCTGCATGAATTCAAAGTTTTTAAATGAAAATAAATGTAGAAATTTAAAATGTTTTTTATTTTTACGTATACATGTGTTTATTAGGTTTCCATTTTTTTGCCTTCATAAAATTAAAAAGGCTTAAATTTTAATAACAATAACAATGTTTAAAATAAGGACTAGAAAAAAAATAAATAAAATAAGGACTAGAAACAAAAACCTCAAAGAGAATGAACATAAATACATTCAGAAAAGTCAGGGTTTTTAAAGACAGTTTAGTGGGCAAGGGTTAGGCACTCAGGGTCTGTTAATTGGCTGGTCTCGGGCAGAACCATCAGTCCTTTGTTGCAGGCTGCCATCTGGGTGAGTCAGTCTATCTACCAAAATGCATTTCCTTAGATGGAGGGTCCAAAGCCAGTTGACTCAGTTCCTTGGTCTGTGGGGGTCAGTCTATACCCTTTAAGAGAGCATATAGATGTAGGTATACAGAGCATAGAATTTTTTGAATATATTTTTTGCTTTTTATTTATTATAAAAGTGGCAATATTTTCATTTTAACTTTCACTTTTTAATGTAACATTAGTCAACTTTTTTTTTTTTTTTTTTTTTGAGAGAGAGTCTCATTCTGCTGCCCAGGCTAGAGTGTAGCAGCATCAGCCTAGCTCACAGCTCACAGCACCCCCAAACTCCTGGGCTAAACTGATCCTCTTTTTTCAGCCTCCCAAATAGCTGGAACTACAGGCACCTGCCACAATGCCTGGCTGAGTTTTCTTTTTCTTTTTTTTTTTTTTGAGACAGAATCTCACTATGTCTCACATCTCACAAGCAACCTCAAACTCTTGGGCTTAAGAGATTCTCTTGCCTCAGCCTCCCAAATAGCTGGAATACCCAGCTATTTCTTTCTTTCTTTTTTCTTTTCTTTTTTTTTGTAGTTGTTGTTTAGCAAGTCCAGGCTGGGTTCAAACCTGATAGCCCTGATGCATGTGGCCGGCGCCCTAACCACTGAGCTATGGGCACCAAGCCTGAGTTTTCTATTTTTATTAGAGACTGGGTCTTACTCTTGCTCAGGCTGGTCTCCAACTCCTGAGCTCAAGCAGTCCACCTGCCTTGGCCTCCCACAGTGCTGGGATTATGAGTGTGAGTCACCTAATCTGGTCCACTTCACCTTGTTTTGCCTGCACAATTTCTGAAAGACATTCTATTGTAATCCCTACACTTATTCCTCTGCAGGGAAAGTATTTTTTCCCCTCTGGTTTTCTTCAAGATTCTCTTATTGTCTTGGTTTTATTCAGTTTCAGTAGGATAGGCCTAGGTGTGGTTTTAGTTTTGTTTTGCTTTATTTTTTGACACTTGCCTTGCTTGATGTTCTCTGTTTTCGGGATATATGGTTTGGTTGTCTGTCACTAATTTTATGATTTTCTCACCATTCCACCATTTTTTATCCATCCATCCCCTTGTGCTCCCAGTGTACTGGTTAAGCCCTTTGATGTCATCCTGGGATGGTCTGCTGTGTTGTTTCCCCTATCCTTTTTTCTCCTTGCTTTTCAGCCCGGAAAGTTTCCATGAACCTACCTTCACGTTCACTGAGTCTGTTCTTTGTTCTGCCAAGGCAGCTGATGAAGTTGTGAAAGTATTCTTTATTTCTGTTAGTGGGATTTCCACCATTGTCTTTGAATTCCTTCCTACTGTTTCCATCTTCTGACATGATCTGTTCTCTCTTGCATGTTGTCCACTTTTTCCATTAAAGCCAGTGTGTCCTGTGGCTTCTGTTTTGGGTGGCTGTGCCTGTCTCTTCAAATTTGAGGGGCCAGTGTCTCCTGTAGTCTCAATTCTCTGCAGGCCCCAAGAAATCCTGCTGGCTTGCAATCTCCCCAGCTCTTTTTTGCTGCAAGGATGAGGGTGATGACTGCCAAGCACCTTGCACATGGGACCTGACATGGCAAATTTCTCTACTGCTGAATGTTAGAGCCAAGCCCCTAAGGGTTTTTTTTAGTCTCATCACACATTTCCTCAAGAACCAGGGTAGGGGGTGGTGCCTGTGGCTCAAGGAGTAGGGCGCCAACCCCATATACAGGAGGTGGTGGGTTTAAACCCTGCCCTGGCCAAAAACTGCAAAAAACAGGGTGAGTGGCTAGCAGCTGTCCTCCAATATCCCAGACTTAGGACCAAGGTCACTTATGTTTACTTTTCATTTCAGAGGCACCATCCATTAGGCAACTTCTGAAATGGCTCCCAGGATGTCCATATTCAGGCAATGCTCTCTGAGGCAGGCCCTCAGGACTTGCTCCTCAAGAACAAGTTGTGAGCAAAGAGTGGACGGAGTAGCTCTGCTTCCTCTCTGATGACCTTGCTGGTCACTCACTTTAGGCTTCTGTGTTGGTTTCCAGTGGCTTCTGTGACAAATTCCCATAACCTAGGTGGCTTCAAATAACAGAAGTTTATTCCTTCTGGAGGAGTTTATTTAGTTCTGGAGATCACACCCCTGGAATTAGTTTCACTGGGCTGAAATTGAGGTGCTGGCAGGTCCACGCCACTGTAGATCCTGCTGAGGAGTTGGTTCCTTGCTTCTTCCACCTTCAAATGGCTGCATGCCTCAGCTGGTGGCTATAACTCTTCAAAGCCACATCTTCAGATCTCCCTCTGCAGCACCTTCACATGGGCTGCCCTTCTGTGTCCCATCAATTTCCTTCTTCCTCTTATGAAGAGTTCTGATTGTGTTTGTGGCACACCTGGATAATCCAAGGTGGGTTAATTTAATCTCATCTGCAAAATTTTTTTTTTCCACAAAAGGTAACATTCACAGGTTGCTGGCATTAGGATGTGACTTCTGTGTAGGTTGTTTTCCAGCCTTGCATGGCTTGGCTGGTCTCTTCTGTTTGGGAGAGCAGAGCACCATGTGATGTCAGTACCTGTGAGGAGTGCAGTCCTGAATTCTGCACTGACCTGGATTTGGATCCAAGCATTCCAAGGGTACAAACCAACTCTGTAGCTGTCACCCCACCCTATGGGGGCCCTCTGTGAGGTGAGGTCCTGTACCAAGAATTCAAGGTTGTATCCACTTAGTGGACTCCTGGAGGACCCTTGAGCTGGGACATGTGCCTTGGCACACTCTGGACAGCAGGAGATTATGAGCTGGCCACCAATTTGCCTAAGTGGCTTCACATTCTCTCAGCCATGTTTGGGACAAAGGAGGTGTCTCTAGTGAGATAGAAGGGAAGGCTGTGTTCCTAGTCCAACTTCCAGGAGGAAAAGAATGGAACATGTTAGGGGCTTTAGAGCTGGGAGGAGGGTGTGACTAGGTAAGAACACCTACTTTCTTTCCCAGTCCTGCCACAGCTTTCTTCTGTGTCTTTGTTCCCCTGCACTTTCTGGCGCTGCTACTCTGAATAGGGCTGAGTGGGGTGGGGGTGGGGGAAGCTGTTAGACCCCATGCTGTGTTTTATCTGGGAATCTCCTTGTAACTCAGGCCTGCTGGGGCTGTCTAAGTTAGGCTGTTAATAATCTCTGTGATTTTCCACAAAACCAACAAGGTGGGAAGCAGGAGGCCAAGCCACTTGGACCTGGGGGAAGTGGACACAGATGTGAGGAAGCTGGCTCTGCCACACCTGCTGTGCTCCTTGCAGTGGCTGCACAAAGCAGGGGCGGGATGAGGACTTTGCTACAGACCCCAAAGTTGGTCTTTTCTCCCCTGGAGCTGCACTTGTGGGGTATATGTGTGTGAACTTGGCCACAGGGTTGGCTCCACGTTCCCCAGTTTCCCACCAGAGTCTGTGTCCTGGGCCTTCCCGCAGACCCCTCGCCTGGCCCCACACGAAAGCGGTCAACCTTCTCTGGGGGTCAGAACTGCCTCCCGGACACAGCTAACTTCCCTGTCGGGCTCTGCAGGTCCCCAGGGTCAGGATTGAGCTGGACAGACTCGTCCTGACAGCAAATGGGCGCAGAGGCCCCTAATATCTCCAGGGCGCCTTGCCCTCAGGTGACGCGGCGGAGTCCTCCCTGCCCCGGCACCGGGTCCTCCTCGCCCCAGGACCGTTTTTCGCTCTCGCGCGCCGCGTCTACAGAAACCCTTTGTCACCGGGATAGCTGGAGACGGTGTACGCGGGCATCTGGCCAGAAGATGCGATTCGGCCAGGCGGATATTTTCTGACCCCCGCTGGGCAGAGCTGAGCGCCCGGTGGCCACTCCCACAGCATCGGGGTTCCCGGGCTCTCACTGCCGGCGCGTTCTAGGACCCAGCGGCGTGGCTCTGCTGCCTAGGGGCGAGCAGGGTTCTGGGCATTGTGACGTTAGGGAGGCGGGGCTCCAGACGCTCCCGCGCACTGACAGACGGAGTGAAGGAGCGCGCGCGGGTAAGGGGCGCGATAATTCTAACCCTATCCCTTCCTGGGGGTTTGTGCAGGGCGGTCCCCGGGGGCCCAAGACGCGGAGCCAGAACAGGGGGTCACGGCCGCCCGCTCCAGCCGCGACTGCCCCAACCGGGTCGCGCGTCCCCCTATCCTGACCAGTCTTCCCCTCACCCCACTGGACTGAACCACACCCTGGCAGTAAGGTCCCCTTTCTGGGTCGCTTTCTGGCACTCCTTCCCTCCACTGCGGGCCCTGCGCCCGCCGCCCCTGCCGAAGGTCCCAGTCGAGCCTGGCGGTGCGCCTTGGGCCTCGGGGATGCGCCCTGTGCCCGGGCCCTGCTTCTGTGCTTCCCGGCCAAGCGCAGGTGCGCCGGGGCCCAGCCCCCAACCGGTCGGACTCGAGTACTTCACCCTCTTCCCTCTTTGCCAGGCGCCGATGGTGGCGGGTCGCGCGTTGGCGGCGGCGGCGGTGTGCGGGAGGCCGTCGCGCGACCTCGGGGGCCGGTGAGAGCCGAGGCTTCAGCCAGGTGCAGGCGGACCTCAGCCGGCGGGCTGGTGGCCTCGGTTCCGGGATGGAAGCGGAAGGCTTGGACTGGCTCTTGGTCCCGCTGCAGCAGCTGGCTTCCTGGGGGGCGGCCGGGGCCATGGTCTTCGGAGGGGTGGTGCCCTACGTCCCACAATACCGGGACATCCGCAGGACGCAGAACGCCGAGGGCTTCTCCACTCACGTGTGTCTGGTGCTGCTGGTGGCCAATATTTTACGGATCCTCTTCTGGTGAGTTGGGGGCTGGTACCTGGGAAAGATGGCTTTCTCCTTCTGGGGGTCGGGCCGGGGCCTGGGGCGCGCGAGTGCCCACCCTCCTGCGGAGCAGCGCAGTAGAGGGTGAGCTGCCGCTATGGCCGGGCCCTCCCTTGTGTGGTCTCAGGCGAGTGACAACTTATGAATTTATTTTTCTGAAAATGGTGGTATTGGAGCAGAGAATCTCAAATATATCTACGGATCTGCCTCCTCCTCTAACGTCGGGCGGGCTGGAGGTGAGAGGCCCAGGGGGCAGGGAGCCCAGGGGGCAGGGTCCCTCCCTCTGGGAATTTGCATTTGCCGTGGGAGGGGGGTGAGGAAGCCGGGAAGGGGTGTGGAGGCCGGGACAGCTTTTTGGAAGCGAAGGGTCATTGGTCGGGTGCGGCATCCGGGAGGGGAGGGGCTGTCCCGTGGCTTTTCTTCCTCGTTTTCATAGGAAGTCAGACGTTCCGGATAATACTTAAGTGGAGAATACTTTTTCTGCCCCTCTCAGGCCAACTTCCTGTTGTTATTTGCATTTTGCTAAGGCAATTGAAATTAATTTTAACAGTCGTTGAAGGCAGACAATTGGAAGGGCAAATTTTCATAGAACATGAAAAGAGGTTTCATAGCTGCATTCTGGGGCCAAAAAAGCTCCAATTTCCCCGTCTTCTGGGTAATCTCAAGGCCATGCAGAGAAGGACTTCAGGCAGCTGTTGTCCAAAGCTCTGCCTTTTTGTCTCTGTAAGTTGACCCCCACCAAGGGACAGTAACACACTGGTCAACATTCATAGGTGGTCATCATAAGGAACTAGGCCTACCATATTAGTACCCCATGTAGTGCATGTCTGGCCTGTGAAAATTAGGTCAACTTAAGGAGGTGGTCAGTGGTCAGCTATGGAGGTTCTACTGTAATTAGTTTTTAAATCAACCTTATGGAGATATGATTTACATTAAGTAAAGTGTGCCATTTTAAGTGTGGATTTGGTGAGTTCTGACAGATATGTCCACTCTGGATTCATAGGCCCAGAAATTCTCTTTGCTACTTTGGGTCCTGTCCCAGCCCTGGCCTCCCCAGCTGTTGACTTACTGTGCCAGGTCTACCTTACCTGGGATTTTCAGAAGGTGGGCTCATGAGAACTTGTCTCCAAGGTGCTGACTGCAGCACCTTTCTTGAGTTTGAGTCTTGTCTCTGGCCTGGCTGCAGCTGGGTAGGGGTCAGAGGTGCTCACTTTGAAGGGCCCTTCCTTCCTTCCCCTTTCCTTTTGGCTAAAGTGAGACACCCTAAAGTGGCCTTAATTAAGTGTTAGGTGCATGAGGCAGGTCCTTAAGTATAATGGTGTCTAATGCTGTTCACTTCCATGCAGGAGCAGGCCAGCCAGTGGGCACCCACCATGTCTGGGCACATAGGGGTTAGACTGTGAGGAAACCCACTCAGCTTTAGGGCTGTGCAGTACCCTTCCTCTAAATTAATGGAAGAGAACTGCCCAAGGTGGGGTTAACCATATGGGAAAACTTCTATTTAGAGGTATTTCCTCCCCAGTAGGCTTATAGTTCAGAGTTGCTAAAAGAAATGATCTGATGTATACCCAAGTATCTGGTTTGGAGGAGTCAGAAATTAAGCCAGTTCCCCGTCTCTACACTGCCTCTGGACCTCACTGGCATTTGACACAGACACAGAGTGGTGTTCCCATTCCTGATGAAGACAGTGGTCTGGGAGTTCTCTCTTTATCTTGATTTCTTTCCTAGTAAAACACCCGAAGACTTCTGTGGGGCCCTGAACTTCCTCCACTGCTCCTTTTCCTTCCACATCAGGAGCAGTCGTAGGTCCCTCACAGCCTCTGTGGCCACTGGGAACACACAAGGCCCTGATTCCACAGCACATACCAGGAGACTGTGGTAGTCAAGCAGGGAGGGCAGAGGGTCTCTGCAGCCCAGGGGTATGCCTTCCCAGTGCCTCACCCACTGGGGCCCAGTAGGCAGTCTGGGCACCACCCAAAGTCTGGCCCTCTGCTGAGAATTACCAGCCACTGTTCTTTTTCCTGAACAGCCATTTAATGCAGGGCCCTGCTGGTCAGACCTTAGACTAGATAAGCTTACCTGCTGACATCTGAAGATTATTTTTTCACTTCGAAGGCTTACCATCATAGATAAGTTGAGGAACTAAATTCCTCTAGTCAAAGACCCAGGACATTCTGTATACCCAGTAAAGTATGAACTGACTGTAAATTTAGTCTAAAATAAAAATACTTTAAAGATATAACTAACCACTTTAAGAGAGGAAGATATTATATAACTTTATAACCTATGAAGGGAAATCTATTTAACATATACCATAATAAATAATAACATTACTGGTATTTATTTTTAGTATAAAAATAAAAAGTAACAAAGAGAAAGAAGGGAGAGCAGCCCTTTTTTTTTTTCTCCACATATACATTAGGCTTCCACTTTTTGCCTTCACAAAATTAAAAAGGCTTAAAATTTAACAACATAACAATGTTTAAGATAGGGACCAGAAACATAAACCTTGCAAAGAACAAACGAAAACAAATACATTCAGAAAAGAAATCAGATAATTGCTGCAACTAAGTATTAAGCAATAATAATAATAGTAATGCAAAGAAAGTAACATTCACATTGTCAAATAAAAGTATGTCTATTATAGAATGCTTTGACTCTGAGGTTCAGTATGGAGTCATCAATTAACTACTTATTATTTTTTTGCCAAAGTATCAAAGAATAGACAACTAATATTTATAAATAAAGATATAAGATAATTTCAAAAAATAGATCATGCCAAATCTTATAGACAATAGAAAAAGAAGAAATACTTCAAAATCATTCTACTTAATCTGGATCCACCTGATATTAAAATTAGAAAAAGTATATTATATAAAGGGGAAATTACAAACATAATTCACTTATAAATGAAGATGCAGTATCCTGTATCCTAAACAAAATATTAATGAGTTGAAATAAAAATTAATGTTTAAGTAATGTACTTTAATCAAAATATAATCCAATTTATGTGAGAATTAGTCACTATTTTCTTTCTTTTTTTTCTTTTCCTTACCCTCATCCCCTCCCTCTTTCTCTGTCTGCTCACCCCTTCCCCCATGCCCCACTATGTCATTGATTGTCATTAATTGTCACCATATCAAAGTTGAATACATAGGATGTATATTTCTCCAGTCCTGTGATGCTTCACTAAGGATAATATGTACCACCTCCAGCCAGGTTAGTACAAATGCTGCAAAATCTCCATTTTTTAAAATAACTGAATACTATTCCATGGTATATATATACCACAGCTTGCCAATCTATTCCTCGGTTGAAGGGCATTTAGGCTGTTTCTACATTAGCGATTGTAAATTAGGCTGCAATAAGCAGCCTAGTACAAGTATCTTTATAATAAAAGTTTTTTTCCCTTCTGGATAGATGCCCCGTGATGGGATTGTGGGATCAAATGGGAGGTTTAGGTTGAGTTCTTTGAGGTTTCTCCATATTTCCTTCCAAAAAGGTTGTATTAGTTTGCAGTCCCACCAGCAGTGTATTCGTGTTTCTTTTTCTCTGCATCCACGCCAGCATCTGCAGTTTTGAGATTTTGTCATATAGGCCATTCCTGCTGGGATTAGATGATACTCAGGGTGGTTTTAATTTGCATTTCTCTAATAATTGGAGGTGATGAGCATTTTTTCATGTACTCGCTGGCCATTCGTCTGTCTTCTTTAGAGAAGGTTCTTTTCATCTCTTCCCTGGGAGAGCAGTTCTTTAAAGAGACATCCCTACTACTGTCCAAAATTGCTGACTTTTCTATAAATGAAAGTGAAACTTTTGATCTCATTCACTTTTTCACTGATGGGCTTGTGTAACACACGAACTCCTTAGTATGACAAGAGGGTGAGGCAAGTACCAGCTTATTTCTCTCTCCAGACATTTTTTGGTTATCTGTGGTGTCAGATACACAAAAATTATGCATGGACCCTTTTTTTCTTTCTTTTATTTTTTTGTTTATCAGCTTTCATGAGTGTGTGGCTCAAGACAACTCCTCTTCCAATGTGTAGTAGAGGAAAAAAAAAAAAGGTTGGACACCCTGCAAGAGCTTCTTGTCCCCCCTGCTGTTCTCCACCCTTACTAGGTTAGCAACCTCTTTCATTTAACAGGTTTTGGGGGTTTCCCACGTGTCAGAGGCTTCAGGGTTTGTGCTTCAGCAGAAGGGATATGTGGATTGTGTACGCTTGCACTCAGGTACACTTTGGGAGAGAGCAGAGGGGGCTGAGGCAGGATCCAGGTGAGATAACTGGTGGGTCCACAGCAGGACGGCGCTGCACTTAGGAACTTCAGCACACTTCCAAGAGCCCAGTCCCTCTGGTCAGCGTCCTGCCCCATTGAGGATTGGGGATGCATAGTATGTAAGAAGTTCTATAATCCTGCAGGGCTGATTTACTGTGTAAACTGAAAAAAATTATGTAACTTTCATGCTTTTGTTTCTTATAATCCTTATTATCATTTTGCAAAAGTAGCATTCAGCACATCACACTCCATGAGATGCTGATGTGCACAATTTGGCATCTGTGTTTCAGAAGCCAGGAAAGGGGCTGGCTCATGCGTGCAGCTAATGTTTATGTAGAGGAGAAGGGGGTGAGGCTGCAGGGCTGGCCAGGGCCTCATCATCTCCAGGGAAGCTGCAGCTGTGGGACACTCAGCCTTTGCTGGCTCTTAATAATGAAAACACTGTATCAGAGATAAGGTAACATTTTGCTACTGAGGTGATAGATTCAGTGTTGCATAGGGGAGTAGATAGATAAACAGCTTCTCTTCCACTGGTGTTTTTCTGTTACTTTGGAAAGCTAAGCCAGGGCACTCTGTCTCCAAAAAATAAATAAGTAAATAAATAAATAAGGGAAGAAAACTTAAACCAATTAGATAAGTAAAAAAGATAGTTTAAAAAAATTACTAATAATGTTGAATTTTGTTTCATATTTGTTTTGTTCCTAGTATATCTTTTTTTTTGAGATGGAGTCTTACTCTGTGCCCTGCTAGAGTGCTATGGCATCATAGTTCACAGCAACCTCAAACTCTTGGGCTCAAGAGCCACCCTGGTTGGTTAGAATTCACTCTGGCAGTGAGCTATGTTCATGAACATGGACTTGTAGCATTAGAGGGAATCTGAGGGTCAGTCTTTTACATTTGTGGAACATTTTTCCTTATCATATCAGCTATGACACCAGGCTGTATCCAAATTTGTGATTTACAAATTGCTGGCAAAAAGTATCTCTGCTGAGCTTGGTAAAAATGTCTTTTGTTGTTTTAATTTCTTGTAGGATTCTGGTTAGTTCCCTCTCATGATAGCCAGGGTGGGTGGTTGGGTACCAGACCACCCCAAGAGGCAGACAGAGAGGCAGAGGCTATGGGCTTGTTACCTTTCAGTTTCTCGGCTGAGGAGGGTAGGACATTAGATGGCTCTGTAGGGTCTCTGAGAGAGCTCATATGTGATGACCACTCAAGTTCTGGACATACCCTCAGGCCAAATGAGCTCTGCAGGCTGGTTGTGGTGGGATTCAGTTAGGGTAGGGTTGGAGCTTTCAAAGGATAGTGGGCCCTGGCCCAGCCCTGGGGGTGGTGACCCTGCATGCCTGGGGTTCCAGTGTCAGGGTGATTCCCCAGGTCCTGCCCTCCCAGAGGCCTGAGGCAGTGTTGGTGAGATGCTCTATACTGGCAGAGAGTCAGCAAGAAGGCCTGGGAGCTTGGGGTGGGCAGGGGTGTCAGGGAGGGAGGGGGCTGTGTCCTTGTTGCCTTTTCTTCTTTGGTAGTGTTTGAGGGTAGAAATTTGACTTCTGACCCCACCAGAAGGGGTCTGCCAGAAGCAGAACTCTGCCTGCTCTGTGGATACCTTGGGCTGCTCTGGCCCAGCCACTCTACCTCCAGCCATAGTGGGAAGGGCCTTGGACACCTGGGCTATAGTGGGGGTGGGGACTCAAGACCCCTTACATCTGGTAGCTGGCCTTGGGGCAGCCAGGTGTGGGGCCCCATGATCTGGCAGGGTGGCAGGAGGGGGACTCTGGCACTTGAAAGAGCCCATGTGTTGTGCTGAAGGGTCTTGGGTCAGGCTGTCCCAGTGTTGCCGGTCTCTCTAGCCCAGCCCAGCCCATGGTGGTTGGAGTGTGTTGGCCACATGGTCTTAAAGGCCCCCCCCCCCCAGCACCCCTCTCCTGGTCAGGCTGGTACCTGATCCCCTGACATGGGCTCCCCCTCACGGAGGCTCCCCACCACACACACACACACACACACACACACACACACACACACACGGGTTCCTCTAACACAGGCTTCCCCCACATGGGCTCCCCCCTCACGAGCTCCCCCTGAAGTGGACTCCTGACATGGGCTCCCCCAACGTGGGCTCCCCCTCCCCCACATGCGGGCTCCCCTGACACAGGCTTATCCCAGGTGGGTTCCCCCGATGCTAACTCCCCCATATCTGCTCTCATGGGCTCCCCAGACGTGGGCTCCCCCCATGCCCACGTGGGCTCCCTTGACCTGGACTCCACTGATGGCCGTCTCTGCACTACAGGTTTGGGAGGCGTTTTGAGTCCCCGCTGCTGTGGCAGAGCGTGGTCATGATCACTACCATGCTGTTGATGCTGAGGCTCTGCACCGAGGTCCGTGTGGCTAACGAGCTGAACATAAAACGCCGCTCCTTTGCAGGTTGGTGATTAATAATTTTCAGACATAAGGGCCCCACAAAATTGACAAGCAGAGTCTGTCTCGAGTTTACTGGGGGAAATATAAGCCACTTTACATTATATAAATAGCTTTCATTTCACCGAATGTGCTATCTGTAACTGATAGCATTTCTGTATGTTAAATGACTTCCGACATTTGATAGTGAAGCATTTCCAGCAGCGAGGCAGTGATTAGCCTTCACACCACACCCTGGCTGGAGATGTGCAGCTGCAGACCCTAAGTCAGAGCTGGGAGTGCCTCTCTTTATGGCTCAGCGGGGTCACAGATAGTGCGCAAGAACGGAGTTTCCTGTCTTGCAGGGTGGCTTTCTCGTGGTACCCTTTCATTTCACCGTCACCTGTGGCTGAGTTCATGGATCTTTCTCATACCCTGTTAGACGGGTGCCCAGTGTTGGGCTGCAGTGGTCCAGGTGACCCTCCATGGAGTCATGTGCAAGGTCTGCATGCTTGGTGATCTGGGCAGCGCCAAGCACATGCTTAGCACACACCTAACATGCTTGGCACACACCTAACACATGCTTAGCATACACCTACCGTAGGCTTAGCACACACTTGGCAATGTGTGACACACCTAGCACATGCTTAGCACACACTTGGTATGTGCCATTCCTTGACATTTGTCAGCTTGGAAAATAGAAAATCGTTCTTGGTGTTTTTGCCTTCTCCCTCTCTCTTTTTTTCTTTTGATAATAGAGTTTCACTTTGTCACCCTGGATAGAGTGCTGTGGCTTCATAGCTCACAGCAACCTCAAACTCCTGGGCTCAAGCAATCCTCTTCAGTCTCCCAAGTAGCTCAGCCTACAGATGCCTGCTACAATGCCCATCTCATTTTTCTATTAGTAGAGCTGGGGTCTCTTGCTCAGGCTGGTCTTAAACTCATTAGCTTAAGCGATCCACCCGTCTCAGCCTCCCAGAGTGCTGGGATTACAGGCATGAGCCACCATGCCCAGCCTGTTTTTGCCTTCTCTTCTGCAGGTTTCTTCCAATCTGACCTTCTTTGTTTGAACATGTAGGCTGGTGGGCTTCTTGAATGCAGGAGAGTTAAAGGCTTCCTTGTGTTTTTCTTCTAATTGCTAAATCTTAGACAGCTCTCACTTTAGTGTTGTCTGAAGGGTGGAGAGAAAGCACTGATTTAATCTCAGCTGCTGCTTGGAGAAGCACTTTCCTCAGTGTTTGTTTAGCTTTTGGCTGCTGTACCTTTGAAATCTTGGGGGGAACTGCCCAGACACTTGTCCCAGTTACTATGTGCTCCCCCTTTGTGAGGGCCCTTCCTCTTCATTTTCTATGTCTGTTTTCAGTGTGCTAAATCCAGTCTCTGGAAAGGTTACCCTGGCTCTTATGAGTGACCTTTTCAGTGTGAAAGTTGCCACCGACGTCTGTTTTCTGGTGTGTTTTGTTCTCACTCCCCTATTAATTGCCAGTTCTCCTCTCCCTGAGTATCTGCTCTCTACCCTCCTGTTGAGATTTGGGTTTGAAATTACAGCAGAGATGGTGCCAATCATACTACTAATCCTGCCTAGAAAGCTGGATTTTAAAACTGGTTCAAGTCCCATGCAAGGTGAGGAGCTGTGGCTGTATGTTTCTGCTCAGGTAATGCAGCTTTCTTCTTGCAAGTCTCTGACTCTTCCCCAGGCCCCTTGGAGCCTCAGGCTTTGTCCTGGCTGCAGGGGAGGTTTGGAAGCTGAGAGAGTGCCACAGCCTTGCTCAGTATTTGCTGAGCTATTGCTGTTGGGCTGTAGATTGGAAGCCAGGCTTTGTGCCCCTGCTTGATGCTGCTTAGGCCCCCATGTGGCACATGGATGTGGGTGCCAGAGATCACAATTGTGAGTATCTAGGCAGTGTGGCCCACTTAGTAATAATCCTGTAATGTTGGAGTGCAGGAACTCCTTCCAGGACTGGTGTCCTGCACCTCGCTTCACTGGGACATCAGCCTGCAGGTGTGGGTGCAGGTGAGCAAGGGCAGGACTTGCTTTCCTCCAGCATCCTCACCCGAGGAGCATTTCAGATAAGAGAGTAGGATGGTGGATTCCTAATGTTCTGCATATGTTCTTCCAAAGAAGTATCTCTGTTCTGGTTAACTAAGATCTAGCTTGGGCTGGAGCCTGAATGTGTAAAGTGCCCTTCCGTGGTGGGCAGAAACACAGCCTCTAAGATGTCCACACTCTTATCCTGGGAACCTGTGACATGTTGTCTCACATGGAAAACTGACACTGCAGATGTGCTTATGGCAGGGACCTCGAGATGGGGAGATGGTCCTCAGTTATCTATGTAGGCCTAATCTAATTACAAGCATCCTCAAAAGTGGAAACACCAGTCAGAGGGACTTGGCCCAAGATGCACTTGGTTCTCTGAAGATGGTGCAGGACTCTGGAAGCTGGGCTAGCTGTGGCTTCACAGCCAGCAAGGAATCCTCTTGCCTCAGTCTTAGCCCCAACACCAGGGGGAACTGAGTTTTGCCAGCAGCTGAAATGATTTTAGTCCATTAGACCCATGTGGGACTTCCGGCTTCCAAGGCTATAAATCACTGTTGTCACTGCTGCCATGACCCTAGGAGCCCTTTTCTTCCCCCTTTTCTTCCAGACGTGGAATATTGGGAAACAGATGACCTGAGGCTGCAGTTCCTTGGGGAGCAAGTTGGTGGGGCTGTGGAAACTCCAGCCAGGGCTTCCCACCGGCCAGCCCTGCTTCTCTGTGCAGTGCACTCCAGTGGGCCCCCCAGGACCCCAAGTAGGAAATCTAAACTATGTAGACTGGCATGTAGTTACATTGCTCATACCTGGAGTACTCTTAACATTTGACTCCAAGTTAGAGTCATATGTTTATGTCTGTGTAAGAGACACGTCCAGGTGTTCCTAAGAGAGGCCTTAATGAAATGCGTAGGTTCATTGGTTTAGCTGAGGCTGCAGGGACCCCATAGCTGCAGAAGGAGGTGGCACTGGGAGGGATATTTCGCAACCTAAAAAAATAGAAGCGGCACTGTTTTCCGGCTCTCTCTTATAGGGATTTTTACATTTTGAAGGTCACCAATTCAATTTGAAAGTTAAGAGTAAAAAGGCAAATAGGGTGTTAAAGAAGAAAGGGCAGGTTATTTACAAAACTAAACCTGTGGTTGGTTGTCTGGTCTTGAAGAGCTAGCTGTATGTGCTTGTATGGAGGTTCGGGGAAGACAGAGGGATGTGAAGTGAGCGTGAAGGAGCCTCCGCCCGGCTCTGAGTGGTCACCTGGGCATTTGGATCTCCAGGTCTTTTTTTTTTCTTCAGTCTCCTATCACAAAGTTGGTATAATTTTCAAAATTAGCATCAGACTTAAAAAATCCAACTCATTCCACAGAGACATTTTCCGGTGCCCTTGCTTGTGTGGAAGGAGGTCAGAGTTGTTGGAGGGGAGTGCCTGGCACATCCCTTGAAGGTGGGCTGGCAGGTGCATGGTCACCACCTCCACTGGAGCAGGGCCTCTCCTGCAGCCACGTGCTAGCCTGGCCTGGGGAGCAAGTGCCTGCCTGTATGAAACCTTTCACTCTTTATTACATAGTGTGGTCTAGGAAAGCATAGGCTGATGGGCTATCCATCCCCTTCCTATGGTTTCTGAAGCAAATCACAGCCATAGTTCTATTTGTGAATAGTTCACAATGTATCTCTAAAAGATTAGGGCTCCAATAAGCACAAGCACAACACCCTTCATCCGCAGGAAAATGAACAGCCTCCTCACTACCCTTCCAGGCTATGTTTCCTTTGTTCCTTATTTATTTATTTACTTACATTGAGTCACTGTGTTGCCAGGCTAGAGTGCTGTGGCATCATCATAGCTCACAGCAACCTCAAACTCCTGGGCTCAAATGATCCTTCTGCCTCAGCCTCCTGTGTACCAGGGACCACAGGTTTCTGCCACAACACTCAACTAGTTTTCTATTTTTAAGTACAGATAGGATCTCACTCTTGCTTAGGCTGGTCTCAAACTCCTGAGCTCAAGTGATCCACCGACCTTGGCCTCCCAGAGTCCTAGGATTACAGGGTGAGCTATTGCACCCGACAAAATTAAGTCTTTTTAAATCTCTAAGTTCTGCCTTCAGTCCCCTCTACTCGGGTTGTCTGCTGAGTGGCTTGTATGTGTCATGCACCTGCATCCCCACCCAGGGCACAGTGGGAACAGGAGCCACCTACCTGGGCTTCTGAGCACCTTGTGGCAGCTCTTTGTGTCCTTGGTTCTTCCTGTAGAGCAGTGTTTTTCAACCCTTTTGGTCTCTGGCACAATTAAATTATGTTCATTTAAAAAAAAAGTAAAAAAGAAAATATACTTACCATGCTTTGGACTTCTTTCAAAAATAATTTATCTTTAGAATTTTTCATGGACACCTAAGATCCTCTCACAGCACACCAGTTGACGATCCCTGCTGTAGAAGAGCATTTTAATAAGATAATTGGACCCAGAGGCCTGATGAGGTCCAGGTCTGGCTCCTTTTGTCTTTTGCAGGACTTCCTCACCAGCTGGCTGCCCTTGGGCCTCAGCCAAGGGCTCCAGAATTGTTAGTTGATCACCTCTGTGATGACCCTATGGTGTCATTTACAAAGCAAAGTATCCCTGTTTATTTACCAGTTTGCAGAGCTGATTCCCTCAAGCATCGGGCCATGAATGGCCACGTGTGGTTTTGTGTTATTCTGAAGGCATTGGAACCTGTTTGCTGTGTTTTTCTTTATAGTCATGTTACACTTGGTGAAGCCTCTCTCAGGCCAGGGGGGTCTGTAGGGCTGGGAACCCTCTGGCCTAGCATGGGGGCCTCTCCTGCCCTGGATCTAGAATCAATCATTTCTCTAAAGACCTCTGGTGCAGGCCCCTGAAGAGAGGTTTACACTGGGGAGGCCCCCTTGCTGCACGGGGAGGATGTTGGCTGTAGGACTGGGGTGGGGGTGGGGGCACAGTTAAAATTTTGAGACCCAGGCAAAATCCCAGGACCCTTCATGCTTGGAGTAGCACACCAGGCTGATAGGTGGGAGGCCAAGCCCCCAGGCAAAGCTGAGTGGGAAGAGCACCCATACAGGGAGTATTTCACCTCACCAAGTGTTCTCAGTTCCACCCAATGAAAAACCCACAGAAACATTTGCCAACCCAGTTCTCATCTGAGGCAGACCATGGTCTCCAAATACCACGTCCCAGGTACCTTTGCTGTTCCCTCCTGCTGGCCTTTGGGGGATCTTAACTCACCTCTGTCTCTTCTTCCAGTCCCTGTGGCTGCTCCAGTAGTTGCCCTGAAACTTAGGACTTGGAAGGACAATATTTATTTTGTCATCAGAGTTTGGCAAGGACAGCTGGTCTCTGCTGGACCCAGCAGCAGCTGTGGCTGGGATCCTGGTGCTCTCTCGCTCGCCAGCTGTGTCTGCCTCCCTCTCTCTCTCTCTCTCCCTGTCTCCTCCTCTCCCTCTCTCTTTCCCTTTCTACTGCTGTCTTTCTCTCTCCTTCTCCCCTCACTCTTTCACAAGGGTGGTGCTGCCCAGTAGCAGGGCCCTCATCCTGGTTCTCATGTGGACACCCACACATGGCCTCTCACGTAGCCTGGGCTTCCTCAGAACATGGTGGCTTGGTCCCAGCATGAGCTTCCTAAGAGAGGAGCAGGTGGACTCTGTGTCTTTTCTATGACCTAGTCTGTGAACTGGAATGGTCACATGCTATAAGCAAGAGGGAAGCTGTTGACAACACCTCCTGATTGGAGTGTCAAGGTTCTGAGAAAAGGGGAACATTGCTGACACTCGGCATGCCTGGTCCCAGTGGTGTGCAGTGCAGATTTGTAGATAGGGGCTTGTTGAAAACATCCCTGCCTGGCCTCTGGGCTTCAGGACTCTGTCCCCTATTGTCTGCCAGCTCTATCCCTGACTGTGAGTAGGCAGCCTAAGGCTGTGCCCAGGAAGAGTCGGAGTAGGATCTGCCTCTGTGGCGGGCACCACACATTTGTCTCCAGTCTTCAGGTTGCTGCTTCCTCCACCATCTAGCTCCCCACAGCTGTGCTCTCTTCTACTCCTGGGCTTCTGCTTTGACCACACCTTAACCAGGACGTCCTCCCACTCTGAGTGTCAGTGTCAATGTGCTCAAGAAACAGCTTGTGTGTGGCTGAAGTACACCTGTCCTCCCACGCTGTTCCTTCTTTCCCCTCAGAAGAGGTGCTAGTGGATCCAGAAATTGGTCCAGAGAGCAAAGCCAGAGCAGGGAGGAGCGGCTCAACCTAGCAGGTGGTTCTGGGGTTTGGGGAAGGCTGCCTACACCACCGATTTAGTGGAAATTTCCCAACTCCTACCTAAGCAGCCTCTCGGGAGCATCTGCCCTGCGAGTTGAACAACACAGATTCCAGGGGGCAGAGGTCTTTCTAGTATTTGCTTTTTAGTTGTTTACTTTCAAAATTTTCAAGGTGGAGTCCTTTTTGCCTGAGGCAGGCAACAGGCAACCTTTGATCTCCCCTCTGCATCTGCCTCTCTTGTGCTGAGGCACCTGGAGGACGTTCTGTCCTCAGGGCCTGCAGACTGCTGTCCACCTGTTGGGAGGTTGGGTCAGAATGGAATCTGTTATTCTGGGCAGTCTGGCTGGGGCAAGGGTGCTCAGTGGAGGGTGTGCTGGGTCCTGGGAGACTCCTGCTGGGTTTGACCCTCACTTGGCATTTCTGTCTGTTGTCTCTGCCTTGTGCTTGTCAGATGCACATGCTGAACCAGGTTCCTCTCAGCACACGTTTGTGGGGTGTGCCCTGAAAACAGCTTCATCAAGCAGCTCTCTGAAGAGTTTGGAGCATGGGCCAAGTGCATTACAGGGAAAGGCTGTGTACAGGTGCATGTGTAGGGAGAGGAGGAGGGTAGTATCTGTCACGTTGCTTTCTGTCAACATAGTGCACAGTGGGCTTTATCCCCCTTGACCTGAGCAATTAAATAAGAATGTGGTAACTATAATTTTTGACTTAATTTCTTCCTTCTCCGCATTCACTTTTATGATATTGGAAGAGTTTTGGAGACAAATAGCTCACAAAGTGAATTTTCTAATGCTTAGAAACCAAAATCTTGTGGTATTTCTGTTCTAATTTTTTTTTTTTTTTTAAGAAATGCAAAAAGGGCTGGGAAACCCAGGTGTTTACTCTGTTAAAACCAGCATGTTTCTGTGTTTTTCCCTCCCTGTTTCTTTCTCTCTTTTTGGAAACATAGCTGCAGATAGTAAGGATGAAGAAACCAAAGTGCCCCCTGGGCGGTCCTACCTGGGTATGTACCGAGCTGCATGAGGCTGCCCACGCCACTCACACTTTTCTGCAGCTGTGCTGCTCTGTCGTCACTGTTGTCTGTGCACCCTCGTGACCATGCATGCGGGTCCTTTTATTAATACTAAGTGTGGCGGTGTCCCCAGCAAACTAACCAACCTCCAGTTCTGCTACTTTCAAGTGAGAAGTTCTTAGAAGTCTGTCATTGTGTGTATGTGTGTGTGTGAGAGAGAGAGAGGAAAGAGAGATGAGGGAGACAGGAAGGAGGGAAGGAAGGAGCAACTTTCAGATTATAAGTTTTGGACTTCCTTTGTTAAATTTATTCCAAAGTATTTTATTTTTTTTGATGCTGTCATAAATAGAATTGTCTTAATTTCATTTGGATTGTTCATTGCTACTTTGTAGAAATAAAATTGTTCCATATCCATCTTGTATTGTGCAAGTTTGCTGAGCGCATTTGTTAGTTATAATAGCTATTTAGTAGATTCCTTAGGGTTTTTTTTATACATTATTCTGTCATCTGCAAGTAGAAATAGTTTTACTTCTTCCTTTCCAAATTTATTTTTATTTTTTTTATTACCTAATTACCCTGGTTAGAAGTAGAGAGAATGGATGTGCTTGTCTTGTTCCTGATTTTCGTGAGAAAGTGTTAAGTCTTTCACCATTAAATATTATGTTAGTTATGGATTTTTTATAGTTGCCTTTTATTAGGTTAATGGAGTTCCCTTCTATTCCGAATAGGTCGAGTGTTTTTATCATGAAGGAATATTAGAATTTACCAAATACTTTTCTGTGTCTGTTGAGATGATCATGTTTTGATTTTTGTATGTTGAACCAACCTTGCAGTCTTATAATTGAGTCCTATTTAATCACAATGGTATATCGTACTTTTTATCTATTGCTGCATTCTGTTCGTTAGTGTTATGTTGAGGATTTTTTGTGTCAATATTCAAAGAGATAATGATTTGTAGTTTTCTTGTGATTACTTTGTCTGGTGTTAGTATTAGGATAATAGTGGCCTTATAAAATAAATTGGGAAGTATTCCCTCCTTTTCTAATTTTTTTGGGGGAAGGGGAAGGATTGATATTAATTCTTCTTTAAATATTTCGTAGACTTATTCTATGAACTATCTGGGCCTGGGATTTTCTTTGGAGAAGTTTTAAAATTACTAATTCTAGGCTTGGTGCCCATATCTCAGTGGTTAGGGCACCAGCCACATACACTAGGGCTGGAGAGTTCAAACCCAGCCCAAGCCTGCTATACAACAATGACAACCACAATGACAACAACAAAATAGCTAGACATTGTGGCGGGTGCCTGTAGATCCAGCTTGGGAGGCTAAGGCAGGAGATTTGTTTAAGCCCAGGAGTTTGAGATTGCTGTGAGCTGTGACGCCATGGCACATAGTGACATAGTGAGACTCTGTCTCAAAAAAAAAAAAAAAAAAATTACTAATTCTCATTCACTCTCTAGTTATAAATCTACTAAGATTTTCTGTTTCCTGAGTTAGTTTTAGTTGGTTGTCTGTTTTGGAATCTGTTTATTTCACCTAATTTCACTTATCTAATTTATTGCCATACAGTTTTTGTTGCTAGTCCCTTGTAATCCCTTTTATTTCTGTGAGGTCATTAGTAACAGTTCTCTTTTCTTCCTGACATCAGGCATTTTGAGTCCCCTCCGCACATTTATTGCTAAACTCTAGATAAAGACTTGTCAATTTTATTGTTCTTACTAAAGAACCAACTTTTGGTTTTGTTGATTTTCTTTATTTTTCTTCTCTAGCTTATTTAATTTCATTCTAATATTATTTCTTTCCTCCTGTCTGCTTTGGGTTTAGTATGGTGTTTTTCTAGCTTCTTAAAACTGTAAGGTTAAGTTACTGATTTGAGATTTTTTTCCCCTTCCTTTTTAACATAGGCACTGATAGCCATAACTTCGCTCTGCATCTTATACTTTTGGTATGTTGTATTTTTGTTTTCATCCAGTTGAAAGTATATTCTAATTTTCTTTGAGATTTCTTTGAAATACTCATTCCTAAGTGTTTACGTATGAGTTTGTTAACTACTACATATTTGCAAATATCTCAAATTTCTTTCTGTTATTGATTTCTAATTTATTCCCATCGTGGTTGTGGAACATACTTTGTATGATTCTAGTACTTTTATATTGCAGCTTGTCTTATGGCCTTGCATATTGGTCAGTCCTGGAGAATATTCCATGTGCATATGAAAAGAACATGTAATTTTGCTGCTGAGCAGAGGTGGAGGGCTGCCTGTCAGGTCTAGGTGGTTTGTGGTGTTCTATTCCCTTATTGTCCTTCTGCCTAGTAGTTACATCCATTAGTAAAAGTGAATGTTGAAATCTCCAACTATTTTTGAATTATCTTTTTCTCTTTTCACTTGTTAGTTTTAACTTAATGTATTTTGAGGCACTGTTGATAGGTGCATATGTATTTATAGTTGTTGTATCTTCCTGACATATTGACCCTTTTATCATTATGATATGTTTCTATTTATTTCTAGTAATATTTGTTGTTTTTAACTCTATTTTTTTTGAGACAGGGTTTTGCTGTTTTGCCCAGGCTAGGGTAAAGTGGCATTGTCATAGCTCACAGCAACCTCAAACTCCTGGGCTCAAGCAATCCTCCTGCCTCAGCCTCCCAAGTAGCTGGGACTACAAGCATGTAATCAGGTTTTAGCCTGGCTAATTTTTTAGTTTTTTGTAGGTCTACTATTTTTTAGTTTTGGGGGTCTTGCTATGTTGCTTAGGCTGATCTCAAACTCCTGTGGTCAAGCAATCCTTTTACCCTGGCTGCCCAAAGTGCTAGGATTATAGGCATGGGCCACCATGCTTGGCCAAGGTCCACTTTTTCTGATATTAGTTCAGATTTCTTATAGTTGCTATTTGAATAGTATATCTTTTTCTGTTCTTTTACTTTTAACTTTTTTGCATCTTTGAATCTAAAGTGACTTCTGTAGAGAGCATGTCGTGGGTATTTAAAAAATTCATTTTGGCACTTCTTCCCTTTGATTTGTTTCATTCCCATTAATGTTATGATATGTTTGGATTTACATCTGCACTTTACTTTTTGTTTTCTAGTCTTGTGTCTTTTCATCCCAATCGTTGCTTCTTTCATATTAAATGAATAGTTTCTAGTATAACATTTTAATTTCTTTAATAATTTTTTACCTATTTTTAAAAATTATTTTCTTAATAGTTACCCTAAGGCTTACAATATGCATCTTAACAGACTCTAATTTAACTTTATACTAACTCAATTCCTTTTTATGGTATGATTACTATACATATTATGTCTACATATGTTACAAATCTGATATATTTTTCTAATTGTTCCTTTATATAAATTTTATGTCTTTCAAAGAAGTTGAGAGAAGCAAGGAGAACAAACATTTATTTACAGTTATTATTTTAACTTTCTTATTTGCTATTTCTGGTTCTCTTCAAATTCTTTGAATTTGCATTATCATCTGCTGTCATTTCCTTACTCTGACATAGTTTTGATTCCACCCATCTCATTTGTATTGTTATTGTCAAATATATTACATTACACTATATTAAAGGCCCCCAAATAATACAATACATATTGTTTTATACAGTTACTTTTTAACTCAAGAGAAAGAAAAAAGAGAAAAAGAGAAGAAATGTTCGCTTACATTTGCTTTTATAATAATCCACATAATTACCTTTACCTCTACACTCTGTGTTTTTCATGTGGATTTGAATTATGTCTAATGTCATGTGCTTTCAGCATGAAGAATTCATTTAAGTGTTTTCTGTTATGTAGGTTTGCTAGCAACACATTCTCCCAATTCTTGTTTATCTGAGAATACCATTATTTCCCCCATCCCTACCATTAAAAAAAAGTTTTGCTAGATGTAAGAATCTTGGTTGACAGTTTTTTTTCTTTTCAGCACTTTGAATATGTTATTCCACTGCCTTCTGGACTCCATTGTTACTGATGAGAAGTCAGCTGTTAATCTTATTGGGGTTTCCTTGTAAGTGATATATTATTTTTCTCTTGCTGCTTTCAAGATTTTTTTTTTTTTTTTTTTGGCATTGAACATTTAGACTGTGATATGTCAAGGTATGGATCTCTATTTTTCATTCTTGGAGTTTGTCAAGCTTCTTGGGTATATAGATCAATATTTTCATCATATTTGGGAAGTTTTCTGTCATAATTTCATTGAATAGTTTTCTTACCCCTTTCTCTCTCTACTCTCCTACAGTGCACCTGTCATGCATATGCTCCTGTACCTAATGTTGTCCCATGTTTCTCTGAGGCTCTCCTCATTTTTCTTAGTTCTATTTTTTCTTTGTTCTTCAGGTTACATAATCTTTCTTGATCTTTAAGTTCACTGATTTCCTGCCAACTGAAATCTATTATTGAACCCTTGCACTGGGCTTTCTTTTTCATTTTTATTTCAGTTGTACTTTGCAAATCCAGAATTTCCTTTTGGCTATTTTTAATAATTTCTCTCTCTTTATTGATATTCTCTATTTGGTGTGATGTTATATTTTTAATTCTTTATGCATGTTTTCTTTAGTTTCTTTGAACACATTTATAATAGCTATTTTGAAGTCTTTTTTCCTACTAAGAACAACATTTGTGCCTCTTAAAAGCAGTTTGTTTCCTGTTATTTTTCTCATCATATATGGACTATGTTTTCCTGTTTCTTTGTATATCCAATTTTTTTGTTGTTGCAAACTGACATTTTAGGTAAAATATACTAGCAATTATAAATACTGATCTTCTACTTGGGGGGAAGGTAGCTTATTTTTTGTTTTGTTTTTTTTTTTGCTCATAATTTATCTGGACTAGTGTCATCTCTGAGCCTCTTCTTCCCCAGGCATGGTAATGACCCTGCTTGCTTTGGCTCTTCCTGATCCCTGGGGCAGGATCTGGTAATGCTCTGGGGTGTATTGAGGGTAATGCCTAGCCAGGCTGGGGTGGGGGCAAGTCTGATGGTTGCTGTCCCCCTGGAAGGTTGTCCTTTAAGCTGCTCATGGAGCTGTATCTTCCTCTTCATTGCTCACTATAGAGGGCTCTGTTGTGTTTGTCAGCGTCCTTAAACTCCAACTTGCCCATGCCCTGTTCTCACAGTTACCCCTTTATGGAGGCAATGGAGCTCTCTGTTCTTATACCCCCCACCCTGATTGACACCTCTGAGGCCCTCCTCTGGAGCTGTTGGCAGGGATAGCAGTCAGCTTCATGGGTGACTCCCCTCTGAGTTGCCCCCACCCTGGTGTGGCAACTTCAGCCTGTGAGCAGCAGAGAAAGGGACGGCAGAGCCTGGGCTGGACACCCTAGCCCATGCTGTGAGTGGAGTCTGGGGGTGGGTTGGGGAGGGAAGATGAGCAGGCAGTGAGAAAGGTTGGCACCTGCTGCTCCTGGAGAAGCCATGCCCTTTTGGCACTGTGTGTGGGCCCTGTTGGGCTCACATGTGCCACAGGCTCACTATTTTTACTGCCATTTGGTAGATTTTTTTTGGTAAATGTTTCCCTGTTTGCTATGTATCCTTATGACATATTCCAGAGACTATTTATTTATATTTTAGAGACAGGGTCTTGCTCTGGAAGGCAGTAATGCTGAAGGCAATTCACTGCAGCTTTGAACTCTTGGCCTAAATGATCCTCTGCCTCAGCCTTCTGATGTGCCAGAACTACAGGTACATGCCAGCATACCCAGCTAATTTAAATATTTTTTAAAGATGGGGTCCAGGTTGGTCTCAAACTCTAGCCTGAAGTGCTCCTCCTGCCTGTGCCTCCCAAAGCACTAGGATTATAGGCCAGAGCCATCACGCTTGGTCACAGAGACTTTTAATGGGTTACTTGTGTATAGTTCACCAATTACTGTGGTTTTACTGGAAAGGGACCTGTTGAGACTCTTACACCACCCATGCCCTGGAAGTACCTGTCCCCTCTGCTGTTTCTGACCCACCAAAATAGCTGTGGTGGCTGTGGTAGTGAGCGAGGGCCATACTTTATGGGCTCTGTTCTGGTCCTAGGAGAGGGGCTTGGAGCCCTTCACAGCTTGGCTTGGGAGTAAGCAGCATAGACTTTTGATTTTAAAGTGATTTGGGAAAAACTGTTCATCCAGGTGCCCTGTGGGCCAGGCCTTTCCAGGCTGTTCTGTGTGTACGGGGATGGAGCTCTGTCGTCACTCTAAAAACAAAGCTGACCTGACCAGTGGCTGTGCTCTGCTAGCAGAAGGGTGGTGCCCAGAGCAGGCCCAGCAGACCCCGGCTCTCTCCTCACCTAGCCCACTGTAAGTTGCCCCATGAAGCAGAAGCTCCTGGAGAGAGAAAGGCATGGAAATGCCAACAAAGATGAGGAGGAAGATAAGGGGAGGCAGCCACCAGCAGAGCCCACCAGGGCCCCTCCCTGGGCTCTGTGGAGCTTGCATGGTGGCTGTGGAATGTGTTGTCTTAACAGCTGTTGTTGGGCAGTTCTGCAACAGGGGCTTGTCTGCTGGCAAATCCTTGGATTTGGACTAGGGTGCTGGTTTTGTCCCTCTGGTGGGCAGGTGTTTTGAGTTTCCAGGGCTCTCTTTGGAAGCTGGGATGGCACTTTTGAGTGAGGGGCTTGTTTCCTTTCAAGGTCGGGCAGGAGATTTTTCTACCTTATGCAAACATCTTGGGTCTGGACTTCTGTGGCCTCTGGCTATAGGCAAGGATGCAGAGGAGGCAGGATCTGTGGGGCCAGGGTGTGGGTGGGGAAGCAAATTCAGGCCTGGAAAGCCAAGAAAAGGGGGGTTCTGCTTGTTCTGCAGTAGACCCTGTATCTGTTCCTGTCAGGATCCTTTAATCTCTTGGATAAAGAAAACACAGCTGATGCAGGGTGGGTGAGGGCCTCCTACCTGACATCCTGCAGTGGCTGGTTGACTGTGCCCCCTGGCTACAGCTTGTGGCTCCCATTTCCCCCTAGAGGGGCCCTCTGTGCCCAGGTCCTATTGAGCACCCTATTTGTGGGACTGGGGCTGGGCTGGGGCCAGGTGGGAGCCACAGTGGCTGGTGGGGCACAGAGTAGCTGACAAGTCTGGCCTCAGGTTGACCAGTGTTTTGAAGGGAGGGAGAGGATTTTTGGTTTGTTTTTCATAGAGTTGATTTTTACTTTTAAAAATACTGATTTCCCTGCTTTCCAAAGGGAAATAAAGAAGAAAAGAAATTTTTAAACCGTCAGAAAGTTATAGTGGGATTTGCAATTCCCCAGAACAGGACGTTCTCCTTCATAAGCATACCCCTGGGAGACTGGTCGTGACACACCACCACCTGCCAGTCCTGGGTCCTAGATGTCTCTCCACTGTCCTCCATGTCAGGAGCAGGTTCTGGGTTTGCTCTCAAGTTTTGTGATCCTGACACTCTAGACCTGTCATTCTGTGGGTGTCCCCAGGGGACCTGTGTTTTTTTCAGTGCCTCCTGGAGACAGGGTCAACACCATCAGTTCTTTGTGGCCAATGTGTATTTCTGGGCACAGTGCATTTGTATCACTGTGAGCGCTCCACACCTCCTGCCTCACTGGGGAGCAGACCTATTCCTCGCTTCTCATCATCTGGATGGCTGGCTGGAGACAGGTGGAAAGTTCTCTGAGGTCTGAGTTCTTGCGGGAACCTGAGCCCACAGAGACCCACATGGCTGGTGTGTCCTACAGCCTCTGTGGGTTTAAGTCTCTTTCAGAGTGGGTGGTGGTTTTATGGGGGTCCAGCCAGGACTGCTGAAAGCTAGGCACGTTAGGAAGATAGTAGATGTTAAGAAAACATAGCTGGCTGGCCGAGCACTCAGTATGTGCAGATGCTGCTTGGAGGCTTCCACATGACACTGCTAATTCAGTTCTCACCTCCGTCTCCCTGGAGGGTGTTCTGTAGGGGAGGAAACCAAAGCATAGGGAGTTTCAGTCACTTGACATAAGGCCACAGACAGGCAGGAGAGGTCCCTGTGAGCTTAGTCCATTGCTCACATTGGGTGGGCTCTGCCCCTCCATTGGGTGGGCTCCTCCCAAAGGCCTGGCTGTGTCCCTCACTCTGCCCAAGTGTCATTCCCAACCCCTCTTTTCTGCTCCCAGGGTTGACCCTCTGTAAAAAGTGGTAAAGCTAGCTCTTGGGAGAGACTGTTGTGCTTCCAGTGATGTCTGCAGGAAGTATCTCTGGGAAGAGCCTTAGGGTACAGTCCTCTCCCTGCCTATATGGGTCCTGCCTCCTCCAGGTCAATCTCAGACTTGGCTGTTTCCATTCTCATGGAGATGGTGTCTTTGTTTCTTTAAGGACATGCTGCACACCCCATGAAGTGACGTCCTGAGGGTCAGTGAGCCTTGAACCTGTCCTCTGTGGTGAGCAGAGGTGCACTTGGCAGCCTCTGATCCCCCACTGCAGTTCCTGTGTGGGAATGTGCACGTGTGTGTGCATGTGTACATGTGAGAGTGAGTGTGTACCCATGAGTGCATGTGTACATGTGTGCATGTGTGTGTGCTTACTGAGAAAAGTGCCATCCTTAGGAATTTTTGAGAAAATAACCCTTATTGATTTATTAACTCAAAACACTTTTATTTGATTCCACCTTTTCTTAGGCATGTAACATTCACTAAAATTGTACAACTATTTTATTTCTAAGATGCACTCAGGAAATTTGTTTCCAAGTTTCTCATGCATATACAGGTGTGGCCAGGTCAGTGTTGGCACAACTTGTTTGATGCCTCTGCCCTCTGCTCTGGTGTCCAACTAATGGCCACTGAGTGTCACACAGGGTGACATCTGGGCTACAGAAGGGGGATTTTTTCCTCCATGTTTGAGTTGTGTTTCCATTACAGTCCAGGGGTAAATGCTCAGGAAGGGAGGACCTTTGTCACCTTCATCACTTGCATCACCTGCAGCTGCTTCCTGGACGCTGCTGACAGTGCCGGGTCGGGGTGGGGAGACATGCAGATCGGCCCCATCACTTGTTCCCGATCTTCAGAGTGTTGGACCCAGAGGGATGATAATTTGAGGACCTTGATGCCTCAGCTGTTGAGAGTTTGGACGTGAGACCGTGGTTGAAATTTTATAAACCTGAACAATAGGAATGACGTTTGCTCCTAAAGGTCATTGCAGTGATTGATGGTAAAATAATAAATCTCAGAGGCCCTTAAAAATGATTGTTTGGATAGTTTCTTGAACATTAAATCCTGGGAACCTAGGGTATGTTTTGCACAGTCCTGCCCGTGTATCTCTCGTGACGGGTTTCTCCGGGGCTCTGGTGCCCGTGTAGGGTGGGGGCTGTGTTCCAGCGAGCAGCAGAAAGGCTGGGGTCTGTTTGTATACAGTGGCTCTTATTTTCTAAAAGAGTGCTTTAAAATGTATCTATGAGGCTGTGTCCTCTGGTACTGAAAGAACCAGACCAGCGCCATCTTAAGAGTTAAGTTTCGCTTTCCCTGCCATTTCACTCAGTACAGGCACAGGCAATTCCCCCAAATCATGAAACAACCGCCCACCAATCAGGGACCCCTCATCTAACCAATCCAGAAGCGCCCCCTTTGTTTCAAGCTGTGCACGCCTACCCGTTGCAGGGGACCATAAGAATCCCTTGCTCCGGAGATCTGTGCCAAAGGGCCTGTTATTGCAAGTTCGAACTTGGGCTCCCGGGGACTCTGCCAGCCCAAGTTCGAACTTGCAATAAAAGGCCCTTTTGCTTTTGCATCGGACTTGGCTCCCTGATGGTCTTTGTGGGGGATTTCGAGATCTGGGCACAATAGTACATTCATTTTTGGGATATGTAAACACTGATTCATTTGGTTTCCACTTCTCACTGGTGGTCCTTCTATGGACGTGGCAGTTGGGTCTTGTGCAGGTGACCACCGTGCCAGCTGTTCTTCTTTAGAGTGGGTGGCTTCACTCTGGAGCACCCAGTGTGTCCCAGCTGCCCTGCTTGAGGCCATGTGGGCTTTATTTTGTGAGAGGTGGGAGTGTCTGGGTGGCTTTGGGCCCCATTCCCCAGTCCTCAGAGTCAGAGCTGTGAGCTGGCTTTGTGATTGGCTTTGTCATCAGGGTTCAAGGGCCAGGAGAGAGATGCAACTTTGCTCTGCACTCCCAGGGTTCCTCTCAGCCCTTAATTTGTGCAGTTTCTGACAGTTTGGGGACAATTTGTTTGGCTAGAATGGCTTTGTACAACATGGCTGTGATACAGTGGTCAGAATGTGTAAGGACAGAGCAGGGGCCTGAGACCGCCTGAAGGAAGAAGGTTCCTGCAGGTCAGAGGGCTGGGCTCCCTGCCCGGTGGCGTGTGCCCTCCCTGCACCCCAAAGCATATTAAAGCCCAGCATTCTTCCAGATACCCTGTGCTCACTCGCTGCCTTGCTGCATGTGGGGAAGCCATGAGCACAGCTTCATGCATGTGTTTTCCCGACAGTACAACATGGACTTCTGCTGGGTCATCTGTGGGCTGTAAACAGCTGGACGCACCTAGGTCTGTCTTTCTGGGTAACAAAGCAGCAGCCTTGCTTTGTCAGCTGCTTACCACGAGGGGTGGGCTTTCTAGCTGTGGGCTGGGGTGCTGCTGGGGGCCGCCTTTGCTTCTCCTTGACCTCTCAGTGCCTAGCCCTCCCTACAGACCCCAGGAGACCAGAGCTGGCTTGGCCCTGCCATTTGCTTCCACTCAGTGCCAGCCCCACAGCCAACTGGCCTTCCTGGACCCACTCAGTGCAGACTACAGCCCAGATTTGCCTGGAATGTGAACCAACTCCTACGTGTGCCATGTACCCCAGATCTGAAGAACTTGGTACAAGGAGTACGCAGAGCACCTTAGGTCTCTTTCCCACTGGTTCCTGCTGAAATGGTCATGTTTTAGATGTACTGGGTTCAATGAAATACATGATTAACATGATTTCAGTTTCATTTTGGATTTGGAAGTGGCTGACTGGCAAATAGAAACTCAGGCATGTGTCTCTGATGCCCATTCCTGGAGCCTCAGTCCTCTCCTTTTCCCTGGTGTGGTCAGGACTGGGGTTTAGCTCCTGTCAGGCCTTCTGGCGAATGTCTTGTCCTCATCCCCAGGTCTGCATGTCACTTGTACCTGTGGTGACTCTTAGGTCAGACCCAGCTCTCAGGGCAGGATGTCACCTGTGCCTAGGACTGGATTTTTGACTTAAGCATATTCACAGAATTGTTTTCCCTCCTTTTGTAATTAAAAAAATTTTTTTTTATTTTTACTTTTTTCTATTGTGGCAAAATACTCATATTAATACAAGTTGCCATCCTAACAACTTGTAAGTGGGGAACTGGTTCAGGAGTGTCAGACACAGGCAGTTTGCGCTCTCACCTCCCCGCCACTGGGACTTCTCCATCCTCCCAGATTGAAGTGTATCTCCCTCAAACTCCGACTCCTTGGCCCTTCCTTGGCCCCCACTCCCAATGCCCTCCTTCCATCTCTGTGACTGATGACTCTGGGACCTCACACGAGTGGGATCACACAGTACTATTTCACTCAGCACAACGTCAGGGTTCCCTGTGTTGCAACAGGTGTCAGAGTTTCCTTTTTTTTTTTTTGCAGTTTTTGTCTGGGGCTGGGTTTGAACCTGCCACGTCTGGCATATGGGACCGGTGCCCTACACCTTTGAGCCACAGGTGCCGCCTGAGTTTCCTTCTTTTTAAGACTCAGTCTTCCCTCTGTGGGCTTAACCATGTCATATTGTCCATTCATCAGGTGGTGGACACTTAGGTGTTCCCACCTCTGACTCTTGTGAATGAGGCTGCTGTGAACACATGTGTGCAAACATCTGTCCAAGTTCCTGCTTTCATTTCCTGTGGGTCTGCACCCAGAGCTGGAGCTGCTGGATCGTATGGTAATTCTTTTTTTAAAATTTTTTGACTGTTTTCTGCAGAAGCTGCACCATTTTACATTCCCACCAGCAGTATGAGGATGGCAGTTTCTCCATGTCTGCGCCAGCACGTGTGTTCTGTTTTTCTTGATAGTAGCTCTCATGAAGGGTGTGACTCAGTATTTCACTGTGGTTTTAGTTTGCACTTCTCTGATAAGTGGTGGTGAGCATCTTTGCACATGCTTGTTGGCCTTCTTTGGAGAAAAACCTATACATCTTCGCACATTTTTAAATCAGGATTTTTTGTTGTTGAGCAGTAGGAGCTATTTGTATATATTCTGGATGTCATTTCTTAGCAGATTTGCAAATATTTTCTCTCATTCCATGTTGCTTTTCACTTTGGTGATTTTTGTCCTTTGAAACACAGAATGTTTAAATTTTGATGAGGTCCAGTTTATTTGTTTTTTCTTTTGTTACTTGTGCTTTTGGTGTTAGAGCTGAGAAATCATAGACAGGTCCAGGGTCATGAAGTTCTTCCACATGCTTTCTAGTAAGGGTTTTATGGTTTTAGGTCTTACATTTATTTTTTTGATCCATTTTAGGTTAAATTTTGTATATTATATAAGGTAAGTGTTTCCACGTTTATTCTTTTTCTTAAGAACTATTTAATGAGGATTTTCTGTTATTCATTTACTAATGACTCTTTCAGAGAACCTAAAATACTACATAGAAAGGTCACCTGCAGATTCACTTCAGACTGGTTTTCCCCAGCTCCTTCAGCCTGCACCTGTGCCCCATTCAGGCCCCTGACAGTTTCTCCTGTTTGCTAATTAGTGTAATTCTTTTCAAATTTGGTTTCTGTGGAACCCATTATCAAGCTCAGGTGCTGTGTCTTTTGCCACATGGGTGGTGAATGTATGTGTGGGTTCGGCAGGGGGCAGTCACATCACAAGCCGAGATTGACTCATATTTTGTCATGACAGCCCTGGAGGCTGGGACTGTGGCTCCTCTCTACCACAGGGGACACCTAGATAGCTCAACGTTTCTGGGGGGCTGATTCTAACCCTGGACTCAGACTCCTAAGTCTGTGGTGTGGTCCTTGTGCTACCCACTTCTCAGAGATATCAAGATAAATTTTAAGGATTTTAGCCTCTTTTTTTTTTTTTTTTTTTTTTCTTTAAGAGGTAGGGTCTTGCCTTGTTGCTCAGGCTGCAGTATTGTGGTGCAGGCACAGCTCAGCACAGCCTCAGATGCCTGGGCTCAAGCCAGCCTCCCACCTCAGCCCTAAGTAGCAGGACTGCAGGGCCACGCCCCTGGCCACTGCACCTGGCTGGACTGCAGCACCTTTTATGTTGACTTAATGTTGGGACAAGCCCCCCTCAGCAGCATCTGACCAGCCACAGTCTCCTTGTCTGACGTTGGTCTCAGACTCTCAGTGCCTCCTTACCTGCACACCACGCCTGACCTGCACACCTGTACACCCACACACCTATGCGTCTCACCTGCACACCACGCCTCATCTGCACACCTGACTTGCATACTTGCACATTGCACACCTGTGCACATGACCTGCACACATGTACACTCGCATACCTATGCCCCTTATCTGTATACCACACTTCACCTGCACACTTGCACAATGCACACCTATGTACCTGACCTACACTCCTGTAAATCCGCATACCTGTGTGCCTCAACTGCATACCACTCCTCACCTGCATGCCTATGTACCTCACCTGCACACCTAGCTGAGGCTGCTCTTTTCCTCTGTCCTAGACTTTGATCCTCACCACTTCTGGCACTGGAGCAGTTTCGCAGACTACGTGCAGTGTGTCCTGGCCTTCACGGGTATAGCGGGCTACATTACATACCTGTCCATCGACTCAGCTCTGTTTGTGGAGACCCTGGGCTTCCTGGCTGTGCTGACTGAGGCCATGCTGGGTGTGCCACAGCTGTACCGCAACCACTGCCACCGGTCCACAGAGGGCATGAGGTAGGGACACTGTCTATGTGCCTATATGTTTGGTAAACATCTGATTCCTTGTGTTTCTCATGATTTGTGCAACTGCCAGGTAAAGAGCTAATTAGGCTTAAGCACATTGGCCCTGGGCCCTCCTGTCTGGGCAGATGTATGTGAGGGCTAAGGGGCAGCTGAGACCCTGTTGTGAGCACATCACTGACTCAGGATTGGCCAGCTGGGTTGGACAGAGGTGCCTGCAGGGCCACAAAGATAGAGGCCAGCCTGAGTAGAAGGCCGCTGGAGGTAGAGGGAGCGAGAGGGAGGGCCGGCAGGCCAGGTGGGGCACAGAGTAGGTGTGGCTCCAGACGGGGAGAGTACAGAGCAGGAAGGCTGTTGGGAGCTGCCCTGGCCATGATCCTCTGACTGTCCCCCACGGCCCCAGTTGGCCTCCACCCTAAAGGTGCAGTGGCCACCGGTAAAGCTGGAGTTTGGAATTGCAGACTGCAGCATGCTCCCATCCTGCACAGCCTAGGTGCCTGCAGCGTGGCAGCTGGTATTTGGAACAAACAGACACTTCCCGTGGACTCACTCCAGAACTTCAGTGCGACATGTACCCCACACACCTCTTTACTGTGCACCTTCCAAGGGATTTTGGCATATATGGAGTCACGCATCCATCACTGTGCCTAATTCCAGAATGTTTTCCTGCCCTGGAAAGAGGCCTTGCTTCGGTTGTGGTCACTCCACGTGCTGCCCCAGTATCTCTGACCCACTTTCTGTTTGTGGCTCTGCCTTTTCTGGATATTTAATATACACAGGACCATGTAACCTTTGTGACACTTCTCTCTGGGGGCATGGTGCATGGCAGGGAGTGGTGTGTGTCGTGGCCTGATCAGGGCTTTATTCCTTCCATGACTGAGGAATATTCCATCATACAGACTCACCAGATCATGCTTCTTGTTCTTCAGCTGATGGACATTGGGGTCGTTCAGCCACTTATAGGGTGGTTGGAATTATGCTGCCAACAATCATGTATGAATGTCTCTTTTCCTTTCCTTTGTGTATTTCTATGTGTGGAATTCCTGGGTAAGATGGTAACTAATGTTTCAGGAGCTCCCAGAATGTTTTCCAGGGAGGGCAAGCAGGTGAAGGCTGTGAAGAAGGGGGCAGGTGCAGTTGGGGTGGGGTGGTGTGGGGTCGGCTCTGGGCTGAGAAAATGATGCCTGGGCCCTGGGAAGCAATAGTCCCCTCCCACAAACACACAAGGTTCTCTGCACCCTGGTGGTGGGCTTCTGAGTTGCAGGCATCTCTTGATAGGAACTCTGGACTCTATGATATAGTTTCCTCCATTCAAGGAGGGAGGAATGTCCTTGTGGCTAGGACTTACCCCATAGAGTTAGGAAACCACTGATTCATTGAACTGTGATGCAGATCTTTGGAGGCTTGGCCTTTGTTCATTCAGATGGTACTAGGGTAAAGGAGGTGGGAGTGGGGAGGAACTGTCTGGGATTGTGTCTGAGGGGACAGCACACTGGAAACAGTGGCAGCAGGGAGCTGAGCTCTGAGGGTAGCACCACAGGGATACACACAAGGGCAGATTGGCTCTGTGGCAAGGTTGTGACATCACAGTGCCTCCAAGGTATAGAAGGAGGTGAGGTTACCTCCTGATGAGCAGAGATCACTGGAGGCATTTTCTTCCTCTGTGCCTGGGGCTACACAACTGACTTTTGATTCCTGTGCAACAGTGGGGGCTATTGACAGTTATCCAGTTAAAGGGCAAAGACAAGTTGTGGCACCTGAGCAGTGTCTCTGAGCACAGAGCCCAGCAGTGACCCTGGGTCTGTGTTGTGGTGGCGGACAGCAAGCCTGTGTGTTGGGAGCCTGGTGATGCAGACGGAGATGAGGTGGTCTTGAGATCATAGATTCACCTGCATGTCCTGCTGGCTGTGTCCACCCATGGCTGCATCCTGCCCTCTGCCTTCTCTTTCTGTTGGTGTATGCAGGTGTGATCTCCATGAGGTGGGGTTCTGATGGGCTGACCATCCTATCCCACCTGCCTCCAGCCAGGCTGGCTCTCTGCAGTTCTGTGTTGGTTGTCTTGGCAGGAAAGGGGACAGAAGGAGACACGAAGGCTGACCAGTCCGTCCCAGACAGCTCTGGCCTTGCCTGTGGTTGGAGCTTCCCCTCTCTCAACTCACCATTTCTGAGGTTGTTGTGCTCAACCCAGAGAGGCCTAGATACCTCCCCAACCTCATGGACCACGCTGGACATTCTGAGTTGCAAACCATTTGGCTTTACCTGGTTTAAAACAGGAGCTGAGCAGTGTCTCATGATACAAAATCAATACCTACAAATCAGTAGCTTTTGTATGTGCCAACAACAGTTAAGCTGAGAATATAATCAAAGACTCTCTTCCTTTTACAGTAGTTCCAAAGAAGATGAAATACCTGGGAATATATCTAACAAAGTATGTGAAAGATCTCTTTGTTAGAGAACCATGAAACCCTGATAAAGGAAATAGCAGAAGATGTTCAACAAATGGAAGAGCATACCATGCTCATGGCTGGGAATAATCAACATTGTTAAAATGTTCATACTACTGAAAGCAATCTACAGATTTAATGCAATCTTCATCAGAGCACCAATGTCATACTTTAAAGAACTCGAAAAAATAGTACTTTGTTTCATATGGAATCAGAAAAAAACCCAAATAAGTAATATAATTCTTAAAAATAAAAATAAATCTGGAGATACCATGTTACCAGACTTCAGGTTATACTACAAATCTATAGTGATCAAAATAATGGTACTAGCACAAAAATAGGGACATAGATTTATGGAATGGAATTGAGAATCTAGAGATGAACCCAACCACATGTTGCCATTTGATCTTTGATAAGCTTTACAAAAACATGCATTGGGGGAAAAGAATCCCTATTTAACAAATGGTTCTGGGAGAACTGGTTAGCTACTTGTAGAAGACTGAAACTGGACCCACACCTGTTACCACTGACAAAAATTAATTCTTGTTGGATAAAGGATTTAAATTTAAGATATGAAACAATAATTTTGGAAAAGAGTGCAGGGAAAATGCTTGAAAATATTGGCCTGGGAAAATATTTTATGCAGAAGACACCCCTGGCAATTGTAGCAACACCAAAAATAAATAAATGGGATTTGATCAAGCTAAAAAGCTTCTGCACAGCTAAGGGTACTACAACCAACGCAAATAGATAATCTTGAGAATGGGAGAAGATTTTTGCATGTTATGAATCTGACAGGGGTCTGATACCTAGAATCTACAGAGAACTCAAATTAATCAGTAAGAAAAGAGCAAACAACCCCATTTATTTTCTTTCTTTCTTTTTTTTTTTTTTTTGTTGATAAGACTTTTTTTTTTATTTTTTATCTCAATAAATGCTTTTTTTTTTTTCCTTTTTCTTTTTTTTTTATTATAGATAAAAATATGCACCATAGATGTGGCCCAACCCATCACCCTCCCTCCACCCAAACCTCCCCCCTCCCTTCCCCTTCCTTGGTCCTTTCCTCATAGTCTTATGGTATAGTTGGGTTATAGCCTTCAT
>CAUYPK010026659.1:0-11209 GCA_963574355.1 Loris lydekkerianus | reverse complement strand
TTTTTATGCATCAATTAAGAGAATCATATGGTCTTTATTTTTTAATTTTTTTATGTGCTAAATTGTATTTATAGATTTATGTATATTGAACCAGCCTTGAGACCCTGGGATAAAACCCACTTGGTCATGGTGTATAATTTGGTTGATGAATTGCTGGATTCTGTTCACTAGGATCTTGTTGAATATTTTTGCATCAATATTCATTACTGATATTCGTCTATAATTTTCTTTTTTTGTTGGATCTTTTACTGGTTTGGGAATCAAGGTGATGTTTGCTTCATACAATGTGTTGGGTAGTATTCCTTCTTTTTCTATATTTTGGAAAAGTTTGAGTAATATAGGTACTAGTTTCTCTTGAAAGGTTTGGTAGAATTCTGATGTGAATCCATTTGGTCCTGGGCTCTTCTTTTTAGGGAGATTTTGTATAGTTCTTGTTCTTTCAGAACTTGATATAGGCCTGTTCAACATTTCCACTTGATTCTGGCTAAGTCTTGGGAGGTGGTATGCCTCCAGGAATTTGTCAATTTCTTTTAGATTTTTGAATTTCTGAGAATAAAGTTTCTTGTAGTATTCATTAAGAATTTTTGAATTTCTGAACAGTCTGTTCTTACTGTTGCATACATGATAGATCCAACTTTTACTTGCAATGTGTTCCATAGTTGTGGTCCCCCTACTATCCCCTACTATCCCTCTCACCACCTCCCCATCCCTTTTCCTCCCCTTCCCTCCTTCTTCTTATGCTAAAATTGTGTTTCATTTTTCATATGCAGGTGTGAGTTATTATAAATTGGTTTCACAATACTACTGAGTACATTGGATACTTTTTTCCCATTCCTGAGATACTTTAATAAGAAGAATATTTTCCAGCTCCATCCATGTAAACATAAAAGAGGTAAAGTCTCCATTTTTTTTACCGCTACATAGTATTTCATGGTATACATATAACACAATTTATTAATCCTTGAGATATTCCATTAAGTTGTTAACTTCCTCTCTTTCCATTCTCTTGAGGAAGGCTTGCAGTGCTATAAATTTCCCTCTTAGGACTGCCTTTGTGGTATACCAGAGGTTCTGATAATTTCTGTCTTCATTGTCGTTTTGTTCCAAAAATTGGGCAATTTCCTTTTAAATCACATCTATGACCCAGCTATCATGCAGCATGAGGTTATTTAGTTTCCATGTTTTTGTATGAGTGTGCAGATTCTTGTTGTTTCTGAGTTCCACTTTTATTCCATGGTGGTTCGAGAAGATGTAAGAAATAATTTTTATTTTTTTAAATTTGCTGAGGTTAGATTTGTGACCTAAGATCTCGATTTTGGAGTATGTTCCATGAGCTGATGAGAGAATGTGTATTCAATTTTGTTACGATGAAATGTTTTGTAGATGCCTGTTAAATTCAATTGTTGGATGGTTAAGTTTGAATCTAAAATTTCTTTGCTTAGATTCTTTCTATCCAACACCACTAAAGGGGTGTTAAAATCTCCAACTACTATGGAGCTGGAGGAAATCAAGTTGCTCATGTCCATTAGAGTTTCTCTTATAAATTGAGGTGCATTTTGGTTGGGTGCATACATATTAATAATTAAAATCCCATCATATTGAGTATTGCCCTTAACAAATATGTAGTGACCCTCCTTATCTTTCCTTACTTTCATTGGTTTAAAGCCTATTGTATCTACAAATAAAATTGCTACACCTGCTTTTTTCTGATTTCCATTTGCCTGGAATATAGATGACCATCCCTTCACCCTGAGTCTACATTTATCTTTTAAGGTAAGATGAGATTCTTGTATGCAGCAGATATCTGGCCTGAGTTTTTGTATTATCAGTCAGCCAGCCTGTGCCTCTTTAGAGGACAATTTAAGCCATTCACCTTAATTGACAATATTGATAGGCCTGGTCGAATTTGGGGGTATTAAGTTTTTCAAAAGACCAGTGGATATTTTCAATCCTCTCACCACTGTGGAAGTTGCCAGTTGATTAAAAATTTCAGAGTGAGTTTACTTTTGTGGTGGAGAATTATGCTGGTCATTATGGAGGATAGGTTTGAGGATATCCTGGAGAGTTGGTTCAGGTTTGGCAAATTTCTTCAACATGTAAATGTGATTAAAGTATTTAATTTCTCCATTGTAAATGAAACTCAGTTTAGCTGGATACAGGATCCTGAGTTGAAAGTTATTTTGTTTTAGGAGATTAAAAGTCGATGACCACCCTCTTCTACTTGAAAGATTTCAGCAGCAAGATCTGAAGTCATTCTAATACTCTTTGCCTTGTAGTTTATGTTTTTTTTATGTCTGGCTTCTTTCAGGATTTCCCCCTTCATATTAAATTTAGTGAAGTTAATTATGATACACCTGGGGGATGTCTTATTCAGTTTGAGTTGTGCTGGGGTTCTGAAACTGTCTACTGTCTGGATTTCAAAATCACTTGGCATGTCTGGAAAGTTCTCTTTTATAATCTTATGAAGAAGAGCCTCTGTGCCTTGTGAAACTACTTTGTCATCTTCAGGAATCCCTATAAAGCGAATATTTGTTTTCTACAAATTATCCCAGAGCTCTCTGAGAAAATGATCCATTTTTGCTTTCCACTGCTCTTCCTCTTTGCATGTTTGGGATAGTTCAAAAGCTTGTCTTCGATGTCAGAAATCTTTTCTTCTGCCTGATCCATTCTGTTACTGAGGGATTCTACTGTATTGATCATATCATGTAAGGCTGCAACTTCTTTTTTCAATTTGTCTAAATCTTTGGTGATTTTGTCTTTGAATTCATTGAATTTTTGAGACATCTTCTGAATTAATCCTACAATTTCTAGCTCCATATTTACTTCCATTCTGTTGATCTCATTTGCAATCCAAATTCTAAATTCGATTTCAGACATCCCAGCCATCTGTTTGTGAATGAGATCCTCTGGTTTGGCTGGTTTGTCATTCCTTGGGAGTTGAACTGTTCTTATTATTCATGTTGCCAGAGTTTTTCCGCTGATTCCACCCCATGATTGTTTTTCAATGTTTAGCTAGATGAGCAGGTAAGGTGAAATTAAATTGGAGACTTCTGGGGTTGTGGTTGACCAGTCCTTCACCAAGGAACTGGGACTGGTGACTGCAGCTTTTCCTCTACAATTTTTCAAAGAACCTGTACAATAGAGTGACAATAGAGGCCTGCTTGGTGTAGTGGGGGTAGGTGGCTCTGTCTTGTATTCATCTCATCTCTGTCAAATCTTAGTGAATCAGTGACTCTGGGTTGCAGTCTCAGCTTTGCAGAAATACAAGCAACTAGAACATCCCTTCCCCCACTGGTAATATCTGGAAGAGGAAAATCAAACCTGCCCACTATAGTAAAACTGGGGTACCACCTTCGAGGGTCCTTAGGTGATTTGTTTAGTTCAAGAGTTCCAAACCAATTGTCACAAACAGCACCCACTCTCTAGCTGGAGAGTTCAAAAGGTCTCCAGAAACTACATATTAGGAGTCTACTGGTAGCTCAAGTGCAGTTTGAGCACTTCTGGTGCTCCAAGGAGTCAGAAAGGCCTGTCCAGTAGGAGGTTTTGAGAAAGGGGGTTGATGCCTCTTTCCTCACCTTGCTTTCCCTTCACCACCAGACTCTGGTCACCCCAGTCTCTGCTATCCCCACTGGCAGTCTCTATTAACCCAGTACCTGTAGCTGAGTTATGTCCAATAAACAAATGTGTCAGGGCTATGTGCTTGCCAGAGTCAAAGTAAGGTCACTGCCTCCTCCTCATAGTTACCACAGTCTGCCACCATCCAGTAGGGAAATATGAGGTCTGCCTGCTTCAGGCACTCAATGGCAGCTTAAGAAAGTTCTACCTGAGCTCAATCTAAACTTGAGGATATCCAGACAGCAAAAGAATTTCTCCCTCAGCCACTGCACCTGTGTTGCCGCCATTCTGCAGCTCTGGTATTCCTATAGGGCAAGGTCTAGTTCCCTCTGGCAGGCCACAGAGTTGGGGAGATCACTTTCCAAAATTATACCCCAGCAGTATCACTCTATTCATGATGATGTTGGGTGGAAGGTGTCTCCTCTTGGGTTCATGCACCTCAGCAGTTCCGAGCCTCCACCCGTAGTGCAGAGAACCAAGCCTCCATCCACTGCTGAGATACACTTTCTCTGAGCCAGGTCAGTCACCTTTTCCTCTATGTCTTTCTGTTCCATTCACAGATACAGCACAGCTGTATTGCCTCCATCTATGCAATACCCGGTCCTAGCCAAGAAGTGCATTCTGGTTTCTGCAGGGGTTGGACTTCTAGACTGCCAGGCCAGGGTGTAGGGGTAGCCTGGAGGTTCACCCTGGCAAGGAAAATATTTGTTCAAACTTCCTGCCAGACAAGGGAATTCCTGGGCTCACAGAAGGAGCTCTTTGCAGAAAGTGTCCCAACTTCCATCAATTCACCTCCTATGGGGTAAGGATGGAGAGCCTTAGTTCATCGTTCATTAGTAGAGATCACACAGCAAGCAAGCAAATCTCTTAGGGGAGGGGATGGCCACACAACCTCTTTGGGATGAGATCTATACCTGAAATGAGTTTCTTTGGGGTCAAAGCTTGCCTCGGCAAGGAAGATGAGCAATTATCTATCTCATCTCTCAGCTCGCTCCCCTCCTTCAGCTTTGTTGGGTTCTTACTGGCCATTATCTCTCCCTCTGCACTGGAGCTTCTGTTGAGAGCTGGCTCCAGTCAATCATCATCCCCTATTCCCCCTTGTTCTTGTTGAATATAAAAATTGGACTTAGAGAAAGTAGGCATCCTAAGGATTTAGCAAAACACAAAACACATTGAAACCAAAAGAGCAAATAAACAGATAAAAAGGCTACCAGACACACAAGCCCACAGATGCATGGACAATCAGAATCACACAGACATACAGACAAAAAACAACTATAACAAAAATAATTATAATCATAAGATAGTTGAAAAGAAAAAAAATATTTTTTTAAAATCTCTAAAAATCTGATGTAAGCACTCTCAGCAACCAGAAGAAGGGTAGAAGAGAAAGAAAACAAATAGTATTAATTAAAAAGTTAAAAAAGAAAAAAAAAATAACAATAACTCCTCCAAGAAAAGTATGAAAAAAGAGAGGGTGAAAAAGGCACCAACCACAAAAACGTTATTCTTGTATATATATAAAAATATACAATTATATGTATGATGTAGGGGTCAACTTTAGTAGGAATACATTTATATTGCAATATACTTTCTGGACACCAGGTGGCATTGTGAGTGGTTCCTAGGCTTACCTGATTCACAGTTTGCATTGTTACCTCAATAACCACCATAACTGGCCCATGGACATTTCTGAAGTTTCAATATATGTCTGTTTCCTAACTGTTGCCTAACCTCCGCTGTTTTGTTCCAGATGGCACCCCTATCTAACCTCCAAACTCAGTGCAGGAGTCCACGCTTCACCAATCTTTCAACTCAGTTCCCAGTTTCTCTGCAAACTGGGGGCTGCAATCTTCTGTGGGGGAGGGCCTGGTTGCTGCTGGCTCCCACTGCCTCTCCCCCCCTCCCCCTGCCTCAGCAGCAGCGCAGAGACCTTTCCATCAGTTTCTATGGCTCAGAATCACACTTTTGAGTCCAGCAACCTGCCAGTTCACTGCATACCCTGAACTGCCAGTCCACATCAACATTTCCCACCAGGAATGGTCTTGTCCATTAAATCACACCTGTTGTTCTGGGAAAAGGTACATGCCATTTCTGACATTTCAAAATGTGACTGTTTCCCAGGCAGGATCTTTTCCCCTTAATTTTCTACCGGGCTGCCTAGCCACCTACAACTCTGAACAGCACCCCTTTCTGATCACCAAATTTCGTTCAGGAGTCCACACTTCACCAAATTTCCACCAAATACCTAGGTTTCCCCATGAACTGGGAACTGCAGTCCTCCATGGTGGAGGGGCCGGCTGCCAGCCGCCAGCTGCTGGCACCACAGTGGCATGGATTTTTTTCCAGCAAAGTCCATGGCTTTGGATTACACCTCAAATACAGCAATCCACCAATTTGCTGTACACCTCTAGCTGCCTATCCATGTCAACATTCCACATGGGGAAAAGATTTAGAGCCTCTTCACTCTCACCTGATGATTTGGGAGAGATGGGCTAAACATTCGTCCTGTCCACCATCATGCTCTGCCTTCCAGAAAATGTTTTTTATTCTGCAGAATAAAAAATTCCAATTCACTTATTTGAATAGCTTACTAATTTTATTTCAAAAACTCTAAAAGTGAATTTGTCCTCTAATCCTGAGGCAGAAAATTATTTCTTCACAAGTTGTCAAAAGAACTGTCCCTTCTTCAGTATCTTCACTAAAGTTTTTTCCAAAATATGTAAAATGTGCCACTCTTACACCTCTGGTGCTGATCTAGGAGAAGCCCGACCCACCTGCCAGAGTCAAGCCCAGCATAACTCATCTTTGTCTTTTTTGACATTAGTTGCATTAAATTCACATGCACCTGAAAATAAGATTGCAACTCCTCTTTTATTCTGAATTCTGTTGGCTGGAAAAATTATCTTCCAATCCTTAACTTGGAGTCTTAATTTGTCTTTTGAAGCTAGGCATGTTTCCTGCAGACAGGAAATGGATGGTTTATGTTTTTTAATCCAGTCAGCCAATCTATGCCTTTTCAGTGGGGAATTCAAGCCATTAACATTTACTGAGATAATTGATAAGTATGATAGTGTTCTATTCATCTTATTTTGTGAGAGTCCATTGCCTAGTTTTATCTTTTGCATCAGTGTGGAAATTAGGTTCTGTCCTTTAATTGCTGAGTTCGTACTTTGCTGTTGATCCATTGTGATCAGAACAGTTTGAAATATTTTCTGTAGAGCTGGTCCTGTTGTGGTGAATTTCCTCAATATTTGTATATCAGTAAATGATTTGATTTCTCCCCCATCAATTTTAAAGCTTAACTTAGCAGTATATAGAATCCTGGGTTGGAAATTGTTCTGTTTAAGTAGATTAAAGGTAGATGATCATTGTCTTCTTGTGTGGAAATTTTCATTAGAGACATCTGCAGTCACCCTGATGGATTTGCCCCTGTAGGTCAACTGGCACTTACTCATGCTGGCTTGCAGAATCCTTTCTATTATCTTGACTTTGAACAGGTTCATCACAATGTGTCTTGAGGAAGCTCAGTTAGAGTTGAAGTGACCTGGGGTTCAATATTGCTCTGAAAGGAGTGTGTCACAATCTTTGGTAATATTTGGTAAATTTTCATTTATAATATTCTCTAGTATGGCTTCCATTCCTCTGGGGCATTCTTCTTCCCCTTCTGGGATACCTATAACTAGTATGTTTGAACACTTCATAAAGTCCCATAATACTATCAGTGAACATTCTTCTTTCTCCCTCTTCTTTTCTGCCTCTTTAACTATCTAAGTTATCTCAAGAGCTTTATCCTCTATCTATGAGATTCTTTCTTCTGCATGGTCTAATCTGTTGTTGATACTTTCTATTGCATCTTTAAGTTCCCTAATTGACTGCTTCAGTTCCTTCAGCTCTGCTGTATCCTTTCTATATCCTTCATATCATTCATCTCTTGTTTGATTCCATTTTTGGATTTCCTTTTGGTTATTTTCCACTTTATCAGCAGTTTCCTTAATTGTTTCCATCATTTCCTTCATGGTTTTCATCATGTGTGTTCTACATTCCCTTTCTGTCATTCCTAACATTATTTGTAGGTAGAATCCTCTGCATTAGCTACCTCACAGTCCTTTGGGAGGGGGCATTGCTCTGGACTGGTTTTTCAGTTGCCCATATTTTTCTGCTGATTTTTCCTCATGAGTATTTTCTTTTATCTGTATCCTTACCCTAATTTTCCTTTCACTTCCTCTTGCTCTTTAAGTTGCCATGCCTCTGGACTAGGGTTTTGATGAGTCCTTTTGGTACAGGACCAGAAGGATGAGAAGGTTGAAGAGCAAGAAAGGAAAAGAGAAAGAAAAGAATAAAGAGAAAGGAGAGGGGGTGGGCAAAAAGGGAATATTGACAAAATGAAGGAGGGCACAGAAAGAGGGAGACAGAGCAATATACATGTACAGTAGGGTACTTTGACCCAACCTCTGAGGGTGCCAGGTCGGATAATTCCCTGGAGGTCAGCATCTCTTTGCTCGCCTGTTCAGACACAGTACCCCACCTCCATCAAGTAAAGAGGACAGATAAAAATGCTATATATCAAACCAAAACAAGCAAACAGAAAACTTTAGAGGATAAAATTGGGGGGAAACCAAATAATAGGGGTAGAAACACTAGCAAAACTGAAGTTCTAATTGTAGAAAAAGGCAACAATGGGAAATTATATATAAACTAGAAAAAATGAAGAAAGAAAAAAAAAGAAAAGAAAAATCTACAGGGAAAATGTTGAAATTAAAAAACAAAACAACAGCAACAAAAGAAAAAAAACAAAGCCGTATATATATCTTACTGAATATTGTCTGGGCAATAGGTGATCTTCTGGGGTATGAGGTGTTAATCACAATGCTGATACAGCTATACGAGATGGAGACTGGAGGCCTCTGCTGATTTCTCAAACCCTGACAGGTGGAGAGCCTAAATCTCTTCTCAGCCCCCTTAAAAGGCCCTTCAAACTGCTAAACTTGGCTAAGCAGAAGCTTTCCCAGGAACATGCTTGTCTCTGGGATCATTCCTGAAGTGGCTGTCCACTTATCCAGTGTACCAAAACTGGTCTCACTCTATGCCCCAGAGGGCTAAGGCTGTAAGGCATCTCAGTCCCTGCCTTTAAGCTGCTCAGTCACTAGATTACTCACCCAAGGTCTCCTGCCCAATCCTTGCTTTGTGACCCTGAGAGTGGAGCTTTCCAGGGCACTTCTCCCACAATGGCTCCGTGGGGCCCACAGATGAACACTAATAGCTCCGTCTGGCTCAGTGGCTCAGTTTGGGGCCCTAGACAATGCTAAAAGTCCTCCACACTCTTGCCCAAGTTTTCCCAAAGTAGTTCAACTTAGTGCTAAGTCCAAAAAAACCAAAGTAGCCCATAGGTAAGACCTTTTTAGACTGCAATCTCACTGCTGCAGTACTTACAGCTGCCAGCAGGATTAGACTGAATGAACGCACACAACTGTGTGACAGTTTTCCACTGCTTTTGTCATCCTCCTGGGGTCCAGAATACTCTGGCTGACTCCCTGTGTCCTCAAAGGGATGTTTATGAGAAGATCCCACCAGCCAGAGATGACTGGAGTCTTGTCTCCCCAGACTCACCATGCCCAGTGGCAAAGAAGCTGTTACTCGGCTCCCATCTTGCTCCTCCCTCTAAATTGTGTAATTTCTTATAGGTAAAACTGAGAAAGATATTTCGTCTCCTACTTTATGTTTCTCAATTGTAAAGCAGTGAAAACCTCTCCCTTCAAATTCATGAACATATAAATGTAGGGGAGGGTAGTAACTATTCAGACTCTTGAATCAAGTAAGTAGCACTGGCCTATCTGATAGATCCATGAGTAGTAGACTTATCTGGTTAAACCATCTGAGCTGGTGCCTTTAGGTGTATGGGAGTCTTTCAGATCCTCATTTTATTCTTCTGTGGATATTGTTCTGTGTCTATGATCAGAGAATAATGAAGGTCAATAATGGTAAAGTGTATTTTACCATAAATTTCCATATTAATCATCCTTTGATTATTTGTTGCTATTTTTGCTTTTTTATTAAGTCATAATATGACATTTAAAAAGTCATAAACACATAGATCATGTATACATTAATTCATTTATGGGGTACAATGTGCTGACTTTAAATAAAATTTGGAATTGTAGTGGCATAGACAAGATGGCTGACTGAAGCCAGCTATCCACAGAGGCTCCCATCCAGAAGGAGAGTTAAAGGACAGAAATTTAGCAAGTAACCAGGTGGATTAGAGTTGCACCAAGCGAGAAGGTTGAAGAACACACATCAACTCTGCTGAGGCGAGTTGAAGCCCCAAGGATACAAACAAAGGGTACAAAATCCATCACCATCTCGCCCATGAGAATGGCTCAGGGTACCCCATAAACAAATGCACAGAGTTCGAAAGTCCTCCCATTGTATTCCACAGGAAATACCCTCTAAAAACTGGACCTACTTCCCCCACTAGGGTGCCATGGCACTCTCCTGCCAGGCATAAAACTGTATAAAGTGGTATATATTCTCTACCTGCAATTCTGAGCTCCCAGAACTCCCCTCCACTCTCAATATGAGGTCTGGAAGCCCGTCCCCCAGTAGTCCAGATTCTTGGGTATTTTCTCAAGAGGTATGGACAGGGCAAGTACTGCTGCTGGTCAGTGCTGATTCTGTGGCTCAGGAGTGAAGAGAGGGCAGTCAGCTGAGAGGGAACCACACAGGATTGGCAGTGCCTCAAGGTGCAGAGCAGCAGTCATTTTGGGCAACAATAGAGCTCACTCCTGGATATTCTGGAGTCACACCCCCTGTGTCTCTGGGCAACCAGAGGAGGCCGGGCATCTTTTCAGGTGGCAACCACCAGTGGAACAGATCTGGGACAGAAACGCAGGCCCTGTGAGTAAAGGGTTTGCCTGAGGCAGTACCGGCCTGGGTGGAGCATGGGGACTAGAAAATGCACACGCAGAGCTGGCAGATTCCCAGGGTGGGGCTGACCCAGAGGACCACTTTACTGAGCCTAAGACACACCCAGCCCTCAGGGGATCATCAGCCTAGACAAAGGAGGGCAGACAGAGGCTGGAACCATGCTACAATTACAAACTACAGCTGAGACCAGACAGCAGCATAGACAGGGCCTGAAGCACAGGTTCTGTGAACAAAAAACAGCTTCTCTTCTACAGGGGAGTTAATCCAGGGCAGAAATAAATTCTGCAATGTTGTTCTGTTCTGTCAGGGGCGGAACTGGAACTGAGTCAACAGCCCCAGCCTCCATTCAGCACTTGACGTTGGCAGGCCTCACCTCCCACTGCTGGATAGTGGCAGAGAGCAGAGGACTGGCTGAGGAGACATAGATCTCCTTGTGATTCAGGCAGGTGCAAACCCTACAGTATCTGCTCATTGGAGGGAACTGGGTCACAGCCCTGCCGGGTTATCAGTGACTGGGTGTGACAGAGGTGCAAGGTGGGGAAGGAGGCATCAACATTCCTAGACTAATCTATTTGCTGGGTGGCTCCTCCTGACCTCATGCAGCACCAGAGCGAGGCATATCTGAGTTGTCAGCAGACCCCTGTGATCTAGTTGCCAGAGACCTTTT
>CAUYPK010026658.1:0-51696 GCA_963574355.1 Loris lydekkerianus | reverse complement strand
TACTAGGTTTATACCCAGAAGACCAAAAGTCACAATATAACAAAGACATCTGTACCAGAATATTTATTGCAGCCCAATTCATAATTGCTAAGTCATGGAAGAAGCCCAAGTGCCCATCGACCCACGAATGGACTAGCAAACTGTGGTACATGAATACCGTGGAATACTATGCAGCCTTAAAGAAAGATGGAGACTTTACCTCTTTCATGTTTACATGGATGGAGGTGGAACATATTCTTCTTAGCAAAGTGTCTCAGGAATGGAAGAAAAAGTATCCAATGTACTCAGCCCTACTATGAAGCTAAATTATAGCTTTCACATGAAGGCTATAACCCAACTATAGCAGAAGACTAAGGGGAAAGGGCCAAGGAAGGGGAAGGGAGGGGCGAGGTCTTGGTGGAGGGAGGGTAATGGGTGGGGCACATCTATGGTGCATGTTAGAATGGGTACAGGCAATTGCACTAATGTACACAGCTATGATTTAACAATAAAAAAAATTAAAAAAAAAAAAACAAGATTAGCACAAAAGATGGTATTTGAGATTGTCTCAGAGTTCTATACAGTGGAGCAATTTCTCTAATGGTCTGAGAAGGAATCGATTTGAACCTACACTTTTCTATTCAAGTATAAAATGAAAACAAAGAGTTTACCAATCGGGCAAAGATTCTGAAAAGTTGACACCGAACCACTCCCATGCAAACTGCTCAGTAAGAAGTATACCCAAGGAAAGTGAAAAAGAACATAAGCTAATGATGATCTAAGATTAAGTAAAGCAAACACTAGCAACTGTGTACAAATAAGAGGAAATAAAGAAAGTTCAAAAAATTTAAAGAGAATCTGGCGTACCTCCAGGTATTATGCTTAGGAATATTTTCCTTCACAAAGGTTTAGAGATTTCAGGGTCATTATATTTCTTCTTCAATGGATTCATTTACACTATTTGATTCTGGAATAAATAATATTCACATAATCACAATGTAATGACCATTGTTTTATTAATGTTACATTTTTTGATTGAGAAACAAAGCACAAAGTCTCAATTACAATTAATTATAATTATGGAATGTAAATATTATAAAACCTTAAAAGGTGAAAATAATATTATAATCTAAAATTTCAACAAAAATTACATCTCATTAGATACAGCCTAAAGTTAATAAATCACAAAACAAGGTATCGAAAGTCAAAAAGATAATATTGTAATACAACATAACAGAAGACAAACACAGGGACAGAACATAATAAGGAGGAGTCAAAAGATGTTTTCCAAAGTTTATAAAGCTAGAAAAATATTGATAAAATGTATTATTTACATTTATAATGATAACAATCAGAAACTGAAAAATGAAAACTGTTAAAATTGCCTGTCCTGGAGTAGGAAAGGAGATTTGTCCTTTCAATTTTAAACTTATCTACGTGGGATGAATTTTTATTAAATAGTGAAGACATTAATTTAAATTTTTAAAATGTTTGACATGTTTTAATTCATAAAAATAGAACAGAAATACACCAAAATAATAGTAGTGATTTGTTCTGGGTGACCAAAATTACAGATGAGTTTTTCCCTCACCTTTTCACATTTTCTTAGTTTCCAAATGTTCATGCATAATGTTTTCTTGTTCAATAAAAGCTATTAACTAAAGTTAATATTTAAGTATTTGATAGAGCCATCTAAGAAAATTTTGAAAATATAAATTAATTTTAAAATTAACAGTTTAAAATTCTTTAACACGCATTTTACAGATCATAATGACATAAAAGTAGGATAAATCCCTCCGAGAATTTACCCATTAATTATTCTCCAACTCCGTGGCCAGAGCAAGTGTTTCCGTCCACCCTAAAGGACACAATAGCCCCGGCCACTAAGGTGTCCCACTCACTAAACGTGTCTGCCTTTGGGGGTCCCCACAAGATTTTTCCTCCACTTTCTATATTCAAACATGAGATCTCTGAGCTCATTCAGGACTGAAAGGGTTCTGAGTGGCTGATTCTCATAAACCTTACAAACTGTAAGATTACTTAAGTTTACTAACGCACCCTCAGAAATAGGACTAGCATCATTTCCACCAACAGAGTCAAACGCCCTTTCTCAGATGAGCCTTGAAGACACGCTAATGAGGATAATCAGAAAGGTTAGTACTTGTTGAGCTTCCCATGTGCCTAGATTTATGCAACAGATTTTTCTTTGCCTTTATTCCATCCTTGATATCCCCTTTTCATCTACTCCCTCCTCTTATTTTCTCAGTAATGCTTCCTTGACAAACTGTTAAAATTTAATTATCTATTTTATTTACTTTTGTCTTCATTGCCATTCACGTCTCTCTGCTAGAAGTGAGGAGAGTTGTGGGGGCGGTGGCGACGGGATGAGTAGAGAACACAACCAATTAAGACGTAAGAAGAACCCATCTCAGCACCACCATATGTGTGCACAGTGTGTGCCCCTCTTGCAGATGACTCACTTCAACCGTTTCATCTTGATTCTTATTCACTTCCATTACAGAGAAAAGCAATCTCAAATCTTGCCATAAGATTCTAGATGTTCCTGCACCCTGGTGCTCAGAGTGGCCTGCACAGTGGCTGTGAAAAAAAACAATAGATTGCTTTCCCCTGAAACCAGAATGTATGTTTTGAGAAGAATAAGTGGTATCCACATGCAAAGGTATTTTTGTTAGTGTTGTTGTCATGTCCAGCTGACTATGATGGGGCATCTGCTTCACTAGTAAAAGCAGAAAAGAAATCATTTGTATGACTCTGGTTAGATACATTAGCTAAGAACAATGTGTGGCAGTCCTTTCTCCAGGGAGACCGACAGTACTTTCAAAAGCATACGCTGAGTTATCTAATGGGAATTTTCTACCTTTAAATTCTGGGAAAAGATATTAAAAATCATTAATTCATTTAAGAAATGTCTTGTGGTTTTTATGAATGTTCATGAATATTTCATAAAATGATTAAAATTGTTAATGTTGGTCCCAATTAATTTTAAGTAATTCTTAGAACACACACGTAAATAATAGGTAATTATAATGTTTTATTATGTGTCATTTGTATAACTTAGGCCATTAAATTGCATTTCTGATGTGATACATTTCTTAAAGCCCTATGTCACTTGTTTGTTTTTTAAGCAAAAAGTCATTTTCACTTTCTTTAAGACTGCATTAATTTTGAGGGGCAATTTTGAGGGACTTGAAGGAAAAGAAGAATAATTTCTAATAGTACAAAGACTGGCTCATGACAAAGTAGAATTTCCAAAGTTCTAGATTTTTCTCCTCCACCAATCTGCTCCGGTAGAATCCAACACATCTACTCTAACTGAAAAAGGTGCCACCTGTGGAATTAAATAAGTCTAATTTTTTCCCCTCATGCTTTACCTTTTCATTACACTTCATTCCTACATGGGGAGAAAAAGGAACTTAAATTTGGAGACAATTTAGAATAACGGAAAGTTCACAGATTCAAAAAGAACCAACTTGAAAGGGTCATGACATCTTAGCTGTGCTGTCTCAGGGAAATTACCCTTTCAGTTCCTTTACCCGTAAGATTTGAAAGCTAAAACTTTATCTATCTACATTGTAAATTTCTTTAAGTATTACTTAAAACATATATTATAGAAATTTTTAAAAGCTCTCCACATTATCCCACCTGTACAGAGCAAATAGGTAATTCGGAGCAAATTACTTCAACATTTTTGTTTCCCTAGGCCTTGGTTTCCTAATGACACATTAGAGAATTAAAACTCCCTCATTTGAAACAGATTCATTCTTCTGTTGGTTTCCTTACATATTTGTGACCTTTAACTTTCAACGTATGCACAATCTCTTGCAAGTTGAGAGATGGTGCAGGACTTGGAGAGAAACGGAGGCTATGAAAGGTGGTCCAAGAGTCAGGGAGAGTTCTGTGGCCTTTGTCTGTCTCAGCATCTGGGAGGGATTTGTGGACTTGGACATCCCCCCAAACACATTCTGAACTTGTATTCTTAAGCCACAGGGCTTACATCCTAAATACCCGTTACTTCCAAAGAAAGACTTTTCACTTACTCTGGGTCAGATCGTTCCACCAAAAGTAGCCAAGTGAGGTTCTGCTTTGTCTTTGCCAGTTGTGTTCTGTGTGAGCTAATTCCATTCTTTGACACCGGAAGGCATATTTATGACAGTTGGCTTCCTCCTTCAACAGATTTTTCCTATCCGTGTTTATGAGAGTGAGCGTTAAATATGTGTGCTCTGTCCTGCCGGGTTCCTTTTGTTTAAAAGCATTCCCATTCTTTGCACTTCCTTGGACCTTGCTATGAAGAGTCAGAGGGGCACAGGCCCTGCTCCGGAGTCACTTGGCTGCTTTTATGTCCTTTTATAAAAGCTTTCCAAATCAAGAGAATCGTGTATTTGTTATTTCTGGGTCCTTTCAATGCCAAAACAATTAGCACTGGCCATTTAACCACTAACAAAGCACGGACACCACGATGTTTCAGTGACGTACAGTCATTTCAACGTCAGCTTCCAGTTGTACAGCCCAGCTAACCACCTGCGTGACAGCACAAGACAGGAGCCAAGATGATATGACCAGGTGTCCCAACAACTCATCTCGTTTGGAGGTGCATGTGCTCTGGCCAACCAATAATGTACTATGGGAAGGTTTATTGAAGTTGTGCAAAATAAACTCATAAAAACACAGGTAGTAGTGGTGAGGGTCTGACCAAAGTATCTAACCTCTCTACCCAGCATTGACATAAACACAGAAGAAACTTACATTTTTAGGCAGGTCCACACCCTCGTTAGAAAGCATGATCTGACATGGCATACCCTCCACTTGCAAATGCATTCCTTTCTAAAAAGCTGCAGTTAATTACAAACTGGTTTTGATGCCGTTTTTGCTTTCCTTAAATATGGAGTGAATTCACCCCATAAACTAATGAGCCAAGTGGAGCCAAATAGAGACCAGCTGGCTGGATGGCTCAGTAATTTCATCCACATGATTGACTTTACGATCCTTTCACTCAAGTAACTGGTCTTTATTCCTGCAATCAGCACCAATGACAATTGGGAGGGAGGGTGGGGAATTATTAAAATCTGAACAAAGAAGAGGCTCTGTTGGTTTCATGTGGAACAACATGTTCTTCCAGGTGCTGAATTCCAGGTCTCTCTGGCTTCCAAAGTAGCAGTGATCAGTGGCTACAGAGACGTATGGAGCAACCAATGCTCAAATAATCGTTATAGATACTCCATTAACAGCATCCAACTGTGTGGCTTTTAACCATACAAATTGTTTTTTGACAGCTTGTAACCTTTTCAAATAGTTTCCTCTGGGCATTACACCACACTCAGATCTAATTTTAACTTTTGCTTTGTCTATAATTTATGAGTTTCTTTGGAGATGCATAATGTATTGGAAGAGCAAGGATACATTCAAATAAAAGCTAGAAAACAAAATCAATTGCTGTTTTAATCCCTGAAACCTTTGCTCGCTAGAAGATTACTACAATAGGATAAAGAGGGAGAGAGGCAAGGACCTAAATGATCTAGAATTCCCATAGAAGCTGTACTAAAACAAGCAGGTTTAACCTATTTAAACAAGATCGTAGCTGGACAGAAATAAAGTGTATCACGGATGACTGCATACAAAATTTTGCCTTCAGAGCCATACCACCTCACAACACACAAGTCAAATAATTACAAAACAGCTTCACGAGGCTGTCAGTGAAGGGAAATATACAATACTCCTTCAGCACAGAAAATCTCCAAGGTTGCAATTTTCAGATCCTGGAATAGCCATTTCAGAAGGAGGAAGAGTATCATTCCAAAGTCTAGTCCAAGAAAAAAATAGATTCTACTTAAAAAGCATAGATCATAAATTGTTGGCACTAAAGGGAACTTTAAAAATCATCTGGTCAGGTTCAAGATGAAGCCCAGTGGCTGGCTTCGTTCCTACATTCCTATTTTTTTTTTTTTTTTTTTTTTATTGAATTTGGATTTTATTATTTTAAATTTGGGGCTGATGATGTGCTCTTACACTTAGCTTCATTCTTGACTTTTCTCTTTTCCTCATTCTGGCACCCAAACAATTCATAAGTTCAGCTGAGAATCTGTTCAAGTTTAGCTGATGAATCCTCATCTCACCCCTGTGGCACCCCAGGCTCCTGGGCACCACCCTCTCTTTTCTGGGTTGTTCAAGTTCAGCTGATGAATCCACTTCTCACCCCTGTGGCACCCCAGGCTCCTGGGCACCACCCTCTCTCTTCTGGGTTGTTCAAGTTCAGCTGATGAATCCTCATCTCACCCCTGTGGCACCCCAGGTTCCTGGGCACCACCCTCTCTCTTCTGGGTTGTTCAAGTTCAGCTGATGAATCCACTTTTCACCCCTGTGGCACCCCGGGCTCCTGGGCACCACCCTCTCTCTTCTGGGTTGTTGCCACAGAGCGCTAACCAGGGGACAGAAGACTCCAGCTCACAGTCTCGTTTTGCTGCCTCCTTTTGTATGTCCTGAAAGCTAAGAGTAGTTTATGCATTTCAAAATGATGAGCAAAAAGTCCAAAAAACAACAACACGATATTTCATGATATGTGAAATTGTATGAGGTTCAAATTCCGGTGTCCATCAGTGAAGTTTCACTGAGCCACAGCCGTGCTTGTTCTTTCGGCCACTGCCTACAGCTGCTTTTGCTTTACGAGAGCAGAGCTGAGTCGTAGAGACAGACTGTATGGTCCACAAAGCTGAAGATATTTACTATCTGGGCCTTTACAGAAAATGCCTGCTGACCTCTGTTGAATTGGTCCCTATATCCACGTTTTCTCTGCCACAACGGCCTCTTTACACAAAAACCGTAGTCCTTTTAAAACAAATCAACTTCGCCACTCCCTGCTTAAAAGCCCCTATGCTGTGCTGTCCAACGTGGCAGCCACTACCCCCATGAGTCCATGCAAAACTTGAACAGTCTGGTGCAACTGAGGAGCTGAGTTTGTTTCTTTTTATTTCATCTCAATTAATTTAAAATTTAAAAATGATATTTCATTCAATTATTGGAGAGTATCTAAGAATATCTGGAACAACTTGGATATGTGAATCCACTATTTCAACTGTAAATTTTATGAAATCTAAATGCTAAATCAAGTATTTCCAATGAAAATTTGGGATTCAAATTGAGAGGTGCTAAAAAATGTAAAATACACACTGGATTTCAGACTTAATTCAAAAAAGAGAAAATGTGAAATATCTCCCTAATAATTTTAATAGTGATTACATGTCAAAATGATAATTCTTTTCTGGAGAACATTTGGACTGGATCCTGCAGGCTAAAGTACAAAAAAAAAAGTATTCTTGCTGATAAATTTGTTTTTCATGGGTTAGCAATTATGAAATTATGTGTATACTAATATTGAGCAAATAGGGTCTTATGAATAAAAGAAAGATAATTTTTATATATTCAGTTAAATAACAAACATTAAATTTATCTGTTTATTTTTACTATTTTAATGCAGCTTCGATACTTTTAAATTACGTATATGACTTACACTGTATTTCTAGTAGACAATAAATACTACTCTAAAGAATTTACCTGGTGATAAGAATAAATTCAAACTCCTTACAATGCCAACAAGCTCTTCCGTGCCCTGCCCACCTCTTAAATCACATCTCGTGTCACTCTCCAGTCATTCTCTGCACACGAGCATTTTGCCAGCCCCTCAAAGACACTAACCTAGTTTTTGCCTTAGAGTCTTTCCTTGCACCCATTCTGCCTTCCCCTTGGAAACTGCCACCCTCCTTCACAGCTTATTCTCCTCATTTGATAGAGCTTAAACGTCAGTCTTCTCGAAGGGCTCTCCCCAGTGCACCCCAGCTTGGTTTCTTCTCTCCAGAGCTACGATCAGTACCTGAAATTTTCTTCTGTATTAATCTACAGGTCTGGTGACTTGTCTCCATCCCTTGCACTTTCCCCAACTCAACACATGAACAGCAGGGATCTTGTCAGTTTTGTTCACTGTCATACCTCTAACGCTTACAGTGGTTCTCAACCTTCCTAATGCTGCAACCCTTTAATACAGTTCCTGTGGGTCGCAACTCACAGGGTGAGAACTGCTGGCTTAGAACAAAGCCTAGTGCTCAATAAATATTTCTATGAACATCCCTTCATTTTACAGATATGAAAAACAAAGACTCAAAGCAGTTAAAAGACCTGAGGACAGAGCTGAGAATGGAATGCAGGTCTCCTACATCCAGACCAATGCTTTGGGGGAGGTCAGTGTCTCTCCTGGGCAAGACTACAGAGAACTTCTTTCCGGCTGTGTGAAGCTGTGTCAGGATGCCAGCTTCAAAAGAGAAAAGTCAAGTAACCCCAACCATCTAATGTACCCAGGGGCACCTAGAAACTTCTCAGCAGCTTCATCTGCCCTCTGAATTCCTTGCCAGATTGTTAGCAGCTTTTGAGATTGCTTCTCAGATGACTTTTTCCTCTGGGCATAGAAAATAATCACCAAAATTAAAAAAGGGAATTGATGGCATTTAGCCTTTCTCCCTTTCACCAAAGTGATAGTCACAAAACAGAAAGAACTAGGTCATTCGGATGGAAAAAGGACCAATTAAACAGTCTGAAGTAGCAGCACAACCACTACCAGTGAGGATGGGCAGAAAAATTAACTCTAGGGGTCAGGATGCCCTTCCTCTTTCATCTATTTCATTTTTCTCTTGCATTAATTAACACTCAAACTATGCTCACATTCCTGAAAATTAAGCAACAGCCCAAAGGGTGATATTTGAAGGCAACACAGAAAGGAAAATTGTGTATTTCATTTCTCACTTAAAGTCTGAAAGGTCAGTGTTTGTAACACCATGTATTTTTGGACTTCAATCCTTACTTAAAACCAGTTGTCTCTGACAGAGACATTGGTGTCTTAATTGAAAAGCACTACGAGAAAAGCATTGTGGGCGGAAGTGCCTTGAGTTAAGCTTATGGGTAGACAGACTGTGGCAAGGATATTGTATTCAAAAGTAATAAATATTCCCCCCAAAACCCTTTAGTTTAAATTCTCATTTACTACCAGCTAAGGAACTCAGATTTCTCTTTCTGAATTTTTTCACTCGTCACTGGGGAAGGATTATTTTTTCCTTGACAGTTCGGGTGCCTTTAACAAGAGTTTTTTGAGAATGTATCATGTGACTTGTCCTATCAGGTGTGTTCAGCAACATGAAAGGAAGTTTAAGTTGTGAGTGAACGTGGCAAAATGGAGCCATTGTGGCTATAGTGGAGGCTTTATTGGACATCAAGAGGAAGAGGGATATGTAACAGAATGGATGTGGGGAGCAGACTTTAAATGTCAGGTTGAGGGGCCAGAACTTTATTCTGTAACATCAAACTACTGCAGATTTTAGTACATGAATAAAATATTGTCATTCATTGCATAAAATGACATATTTAAGAGAATATTAATGACTATCATTATACAGCACTGTGTGCTAGATACCGTTTCTAGGCACTTTACGTGCTTATATGTCGTTTCATCCTCACAATTACCCTATAAAGAAGGTGGAACTTTTATTATTCCTATTTTACAGATGAGGAAAATGAGAGATAGATTAAATAGCTTGCCCTCTGTTACATAGCTAGTGTGCGGCAAAGCCAGGGTGCAAACCTCCTCAGCCTGCCTCAGAAGCTCCTAAGGACAGCTAAGCAAAAAGGCAGAGTGGCCAAAGGACTCAAAGCCAAGCAGAGCAGAGGCTGGCTTACACAGGGCCTTTGTACAAATTGGAAAAGACGCCACCTCTCAGGGAGCTCAGCAAAACTGTTAGCAACCAGATGGCATGCTATCCCTCCATGTGTTTTAATAGGGAACAACTCTTACTGGGGACAGACAGACTCACACACCCATCTGTGCCTTGTAGAGCAACAAGGCTAGACTTCAACCCTCATTTGTCCCCAACATACAGACTGTTGACTATTGGATTTTCAATTAAATTCCTGAAATATATTAAACTATTGTGTCCCCATACCATCCGTGAAGCCAGTTCTGCACCACAAATCCTTCTTTCAAAGATACATTTTTATGAGTATGAGTGTGTGTGTTTGTGCGTATTCATGTTCACGTATGTACATGCACGCAGAGCAACGAAAGAGGCAAAGTTCCACAGGTGGATTGATGCCAGAACAAGATCGAAGAATAGCCACAGAGTCTTGGGGTTGAGAACACGAGTACCTGATGAAATCCCTCTGGAATTAACGAAAGTCTTCATCAAAGGTCATCAGAAATTCTACTTGGGATCCAAACTCTTCTTACCTAGATCTGAAGAGGAGGAAGATCTCAGCTGGAATCTCAGTCACATTACTAATAGTTTTGATTAGGGTGAGGGGAGTGATTCAGAAACGTTCCATGGAGTAAATTGCCTTTGATTGTGCCAGGATCTGCCTACTAACGTGGGTGAATTCATTTAGTTACAGAGAAACTATGTAGATAAATCCATGCGCTTGTCTACAACCAGGCACCACACACTTTGGGGGGCCTAGATTAGCACCACTCTTTCATCCTTGCCAAATTTGCAGGCTTGTTCCTACCCGTGCGCTCAATCTAGCTGGTCTCTTGTCCCAATTCTGGTGAAAAAATGCGTGAACATCGCCTCTCTCCAAAGATCAACACACAGGATGAAGGCAGCCACAGTCACAAAGCCCGCTGCTTAGTCATTCCCCACCACCTTCCCGTGACCAAACATTCTCTAAATCCACTGCCCAGTACTTCAGTGTTCACATTCTCGGGACCTTCTCTTGTTCCTCTGGAACCTCCAGCTAGGTCTCCTACACATGCAGCCCTGCCTGCCTAGATGACAGTGTGGGAAGAACCACGGGGTACTTCCTTGTTCTTTCCTAGTTACTTGAAATTTCACTCACACATCTGGTCGGGGAAATCAAAATCTGCTTCTCTTCATAATCTGGTTTTGTCTGAATTCTTTGACTCTTGAGTCCTAAACATCATTTCCTACTTATAATTTTCTGCTTGCTTTCCAACCCTGGACTTAAGGCAGAAACAATCACCTGGGCTTTACCTAAGGTTAGAACACAAATGGGCTACAATTTGAAATTAAAGTATGTCCCAAATAATTCATTCCTCACGATATGGAAGTACCGGATTCCTGGAGTCTTTTAAGAAGTCTAAATTCAAGATGATCGTGTCCTCATAGTCCAGGCAAGAAAGCCACAAAATTTTTAAAAGTAACAGGTTATTAACCTTAGGAAGTTCACATATGGGCTTCAGGAAATCTATAAATGCTCTGAGATATTGTCTATATTATAGATAAAAGTATGTGTGAGTGTATGTGTGTGTGTACATTTTTCTGAGGAGGGGCCCATAGATTTCATCAAAATTTCAAAGAAGTTAGTGACTCATTGTGTGATCCATCAACCATATACCTCCAGATAGTCAGTGCCCCAGCATATATCATTGCCTACAAGGAAACACTAAAATACCTGGCAAGTACACATATTTATTGTGTTTATTATTTTCTATTGTGCAATACTAAAAAATACTTGAAAAGGATAACATACTCCAAATCACCAATAATGAGAGTCATACTTACCTATGTATGACTCTGAAACTTTAAAAAAAAAATTCCTTTTGTAAATGCACCTGAAAAAAGTCTAGTATTATTAATCTACCAAGGAAGCAACCATAAGAAAAAAAATTATATAGATTAGTACACATAACAGGCTGATTATTAGAGAAATTGAAAAAAAATTAAAATGGCCATACTTTTGTACAATCTTGTGGTTTTTCATTAGATTCCAGTCCTAAACGATCCAGTGGGACATTATTCCAGTCTAAGAACAACAGACAGGACCATCATCTGCGATGTGGGTTAATCCTAGCAGGTTTTTACACTGAGCACTTGCTATGTCTGAATCTGGATGATAAAATGCTATTATATAACAGGTCTCCCTTACCATGATATAAAAAGTCCTGGCATTCCTTCAGAAAGAATTCATTCTGGTTTAGATTATCAATATCTTAAGCACACATAGAAGCACTATTTATTCTGTTAAATTGGAAAGGTTATTGGTCATGCAAACCCAGTCAAATCACAACTCATATCTGATCTTGCTAGCCCATGGGGGTGACCTGAATCACATTCAATCAGAAGAAATACAAGCTTTTGGCAGCAAAATTGTTCCTCAACCACTACTGCATAATTGAGTCTTTTTCCACTAAGGTCAACTGGGTTAGGATATTAATTGTCCAATCTTCTGAGAAGTTTCCCTCTCTCTTACAATGTCTCTCATGGCATTACTCTGACCTCCTCTTCTGCCCATATTTTCCACCTTGCAGGACCCTTTTGATTGCATTGGGCCTATCTGGCTAATACAGGATAACCTCCTCATTTTAAGGTCCATTGAATAACAACCTTTACTCCATTTTCAAGTTCAAGTCTTGTTCACCACTTTAGGTAATAAACAGGTTGTGGGGACTACAGACATCCGTATCCTTGGAGGCCATAATTCTTTCTGCTTGCCACACCTCTTGAAGCCTGGTCATACATTCTTGATTTGTTCTTCAAAAGGAAAGGTAAAAATATTTGCTTAACCTACACCCCTTAAAAAAACTACTTGCTACTTTGCCTCAGACATGATGCCTTTTACCGAGGGACATAATTATTTCATTTTCAACCTGATTTTTTATTTCAGAGAATTTCAGAATCATAAAGGAGCTGTGGAGGAAAAAGAGAAACTGATCATTTAGAAGAAGAGGTAGGTGTATTTTCATTAAAAATAAGACAGAACTGAAGAACATTTCCAAATGTATGAAACCCAAAACAGCAAGTTAATTTGCTGTAACCTTTCTTTGCTCATGAATAAATGCATTGGTATTGCGAGTACTGGAGAAGTTATGGTTATTATGTCTTATGTTCATGGCCATGGTGTATACACTGCCTGGCAAGGATGTACAGGCCTAGGCTGGAAGACGTATTGAGGACCTTCTTTCTTTTAGGTACATAGGCAACCTTTGTGAATGTTATTTCAGGCAGGGACACTATTTATTTACAGACATTTTTCTCTTACCAATTACAGGAAGTCACTCAAGAGATACATTTTTGTTCAAATGAACAGGCCAACTAAAGTGTGCTTGAGTTTCTATGAGAATACCTCACCTAACAAAGCGGAGATTGTACAAGTAGAAAGTCTCCAAGGCAAAGGTCCGGTAAGGGAATACAATTTTCCCATGAACTATTTTCCCATTTTATAATAATCACAGATGTATTCTGTTGGGGAAAAAAAAAAATCGGCTCCGCAATATAATCAAATTGTGCCTAAGCATGTAGCAAATCTTTTCAAATCACATATTTAAAGGAAAAATTATAATTTTAGTTAAATGTTACTACCAACACTCAAGCATTCACCACAACAATTTACTACACTGAAATTAAGGAAATTAAAATGCTGAAAGTGGAAGATACAGTCCTGAGTCTCTGGCCACATAATCCATCTGCTTCATTTTTATTTCTATTAAAGAGATAGGGCTCACTAAAGCTTTATCAATTTCTAAATTTTACACAAACCTCAAACCACTTTAACATTATGTGGTTTTACATTTTTAAAAACTCTTTTTAGTCACAAAGTTTAATGCCCACTTTTTTGACTCATTCACCTGCTAATACTTATAGTGTACCCTCTTAGTATATTTAATTAAACACATAAACACTGACATGCCCACAAGTGCAGTAACTCCCTTCAGTTCTTACCTTGCAGAAGGGGGGGGGAAAGAACACATGGCCTGGAATTATGAATTATGGAGACAGAGTCATCCACATTCATAATGCTCTACTTGGCTCGGCACCTGTAGCTCAAGCAGCTAGGATGTCAGCCACATTCACCGGATCTGGTGGGTTCAAATCCAGCCTGGGCCTGCCAAACAACAATGACAACTACAACCAAAAAATAGCCAGCCATTGTGGCAGGCATCTGTAGTCCCAGCTACTGGGGAGGCTGAGGCAAGAGAATCGCTTAAGCCCAAGAGTTGGAGGTTGCTGTGAGCTGTGACGCCATGGCTCTCTACCCACAGTGACAGCTTGAGACTCTGTCTCAAAAAAAAAAAAAAAAAAGAAGAAGAAGAAGAAGAAGGCAAAAAACAAAATGCTCTACCCAAGGGCAGACATGGTAGCTGACATTGTAAGAGTGAGACCCTGTCTCTAAAAATGTCCAGGCATTGATGCAGGCACTTGTAGTCCCAGCTACTTGGGAGTCTGAGGCAAGAGGATCACTTGATCCCAAAAGTTTGAGGTTGCTATGAACTATGACACCACGGAAGTATGAGCAGACCAGTGATACCAAAGGTGACAAAGTGAGACTCTGTCTCAAAAAAAAAAAAAAAAAGAAAGAAAGAAAGAAAAAAGTTTCTCCACTCTCCGATTACTGACTAAAACAGAGGGTTCCAAGCGAGAGACAAAATTGAGGTTCCTTTTGCTTTTTTTTTTTTTTTTTTTCAATAAATACCCATAATTAAATCTCTGGAGAGCTATGCAGACTTTCAACGCCATGTATTTCCATAAATGTCATTGTTTAAACTTGTACAGTTTTTAGCAAAAATAAAATTGTAATAATTTGAGAGAACTGTAAATCCCCAGAAGACTGAAATAACAGTTACCAGAACTGCCTTTCACTTACTTCTTGATGTGCGTAATGACTTCAATAATACAAGTTTACTCCAAAGTCTGATGAATTGTGCCCCTGATTATCTTGCCATTCCCACCAGCTTATTTATTTAACTGAGAGATTAGCTTAATAGGGATTTTTTTTACCATATCCAAAAGGTGTGAGTTAAGTTTGAAAAGTGCTGGTTGTTCACTTGTGGAGTATGTTTGACTAGGTGTTTGAGCATCCCGGCCACAACATGGAGGAAAAGTATTTCCCACAGAGTTTATGTAACCCTGAATTCTGTCTGTCCAATGTTCTTCCTTATAGTACGTCGATCATTCCTTGCAAGGTTGATCAGAATTCATTAGGTGATAATTCAATGTTTAACATTGGAAAAGAAAGTGTCATTTGCAGCAATAGAACATAAACTGGCAAATTGTTTCACTGATAGGAATGATGAACTTTTCCTTGGCCTAACACACTTTCTAGCATAATTCTCCTTACAAACCAGTGGTAAGTATTTTCAAAAGAATTATCCATAGATGTAGACAGGACCCTAAGAGAGAGTGAGACTAATTAGCTTGCACGGGCACACCTATAAAAAGCATTTTGATTAAGCTCCAAGGACAAAAACTTTTTAATATAAAGAATATGTTTCACCCATGCTAAAAGTAAAAGTTCCCTTTGGGTCACTTTTTTAGGAATACAGAAGTGAGAATCACTCTGAAGGGAGTAAAAAAGTTCTTTTTCTTAGCTAGATCTCTGCAGTGGTGCATTTGTGGCTGACTGGAAAGGCGAGAGCAGACCAGTGATACAATATTTCTCTCTCTCTCTCTCTCACACACACACACACACACACACACACACACAAAGAAGCCTTACCCAAGGTAGCACTGTGATGGCCGTGCAAACCACATATGAGCAGATAGGGGCCTTAAAAACAGAACACAATCTATCCAAAGAAATACTCCAATTCAAGAAAGTATGGTGTACAGTTGAACCTTTAATCAGCTTCACGTGATTTACAATTTACAGCTCAATCTCTACCCTCCCCTTTTTCCAGAACATGATTTTAAATAATAATTTAAGTCTGGATTTTAATATTTCTTCTCATGTAATTTTCCCTAGTGAAATTTATTTATTCTTGAGACAGAGTCTCCCTTTGTCACTGTGGGTAGAGTGCTGTGATGTCATACCTCACAGCAACCTCAAACTCATGGTCTTGAGCAATCCTCCTGCCGCAGCCTCCCAAGCAGCTGAGACTACAAAGGTCCACCACAATGCCTGGCTAATTTTTCTATTTTTACAGAGTTGGGGTCTTGCTCTTGCTCAAGCTGATGTCAAAGTCCTGAACTCAAGCAATCCACCTGCCTTGGCCTCCCAGAGTGCTAGGATTACAAGCATGAACCATCACCCTCAGCCCCTAATGAAATTTAAATGATTAAAAGCAAACAAGCCACACTCATTAGCCCTCATCCTTTGGTGGCATTTCATGTTAGGAGTTTATTTATTTTTCTGAAATCAATGGAGTCAAGTAGACTCCTGCCATCTGATTTTCTCTTTGCCTGTAACAAACTTTACATGTTTCTCACACATACATTACATTCCAATCTTGGGATATGCAGCTATTAGAAAACTACACATCAACAAAACCAAATTATTCACAGCAAGGACAGTAATGGGAGAAAAATGTTTCTTAGATCTTCTTTTAGTACTTCCTCGACTGACTCATTAAATTGATGAGAAAAACTTTATCATAACCAGCTAGAGGAAAAAATTTTTATTATAAATGAAGTATACAATTATTTCAAAATTGCACAGAACTTACAATCATTGACTTAAAGATTTTCCCAGAATCTGTTTTAACTCTGAACATCTGCAATATTGGCCCCTCAATGCATTTTGTTAATTTATCCATTCTTTTACAGTCCACAGGAAATTTCTATTCTTCTTTTGCACACACTGACCCTAATATAATTCTTGCCTTTTCCATCATCTCACATAAATAAATAAAACCTCATCAGCAAACCTATTTAATTGCAGCTAAAGGAAGACTATGGGGGTGGGGACACCCAAGGCATATATACATAATGGGAAACAACACTATAAATCTAAAAAAAATTAATAACACCGAAATGTTTGTTCTTTAGAACTAATGCATTCAGTTAAATTGAGAGCATATCAAAAGCACGTCGTATGACTTAAGGGGAAGTAAAATATTCTTATATATAGTGTACACATTTCTAAAACATATTTCTGAAAGACATTTATGAAACTGAATGTTTAATTTTCCTTGGAGTACATTGTGACCCAAGTTTCTCCACAAAAGAAATCTGCCATACTTTCAGAATGGAAAGCAAAAGCTTTTGTTTATTCTAGCTCTCCTCTAACCACAGAAAATATAAGGCATCAACTGGATTGTTATAGGATCTATTCTTCCAGAAAAAATTAAATAAAAAAGAGAAAAATTACATTCAAGCAAGGCCAAAAAAAAAAAAGTCACAAATTTTAGACATTTTTCATGACTGGGTCTTATAAAGTGGCATCTAGGTGAGTTCTAGATTACTTTCCCTTTTGTGCCTCTTCAGGACAACGAGCTGCTTCTAGAATACAAGTGAAAACAGCATCATCATCACTTGTCTTCATAGACTCTCGTCAAGGAACTTCTAAGAGGCCAGACTCCACATAGCTCATGAGTTCTACAAACCTGTTTGCACATCAGAAAGATTTGGGGAGCTTTTTTGAAAATGCAGATGCCCTGGTCAGACTTTCTATCTATCCATGTTCAATATAATTGGATCAGAGACCCAGGAATCTGAACATTTTTAAGTACTCTGAGTGATTCTAATCAGCCAGGCTTGGAGACCATTGGTGGGACTAGGTGAGTGCTACTCCATTTATTGCCATCCCAACCACATTTGGGTATAAGAATCGACGATGACCACTCCTGCAAACTATTTCTTTGGTAGTTTTCAGTTGATAATATTTCAGTATGTGTTATCTACTTACAGTTATGCCTTCATTAAAATTTTTTGCAAAGTTAACAAAAAGCAAAATCAGATGTTCCATTATAGTCTTCAGAATCAAGATAATTATCTATTTATATTTACCAAAGAGAACTTTTGAACTCCTAAATTATCTCACTTTTAAAAGGCCACTTTATAAAAATGAATAGCATGAATCTGACCCATGACCCCATCATCCACTGCATACCCCATCAGATTATCCAGTGCTGTTTGGGCTTTAACAATTAATCTAAACTCATCTTATTGGTTTGTCCAGCTTTAATGGGCCATGCCCAGAGATTATAAAAATAAATAATATTTTGTAAGATACGACCTAACATTTGACCTGACGAATTTGACTATGCCAACCTAAAGTCAAATCTAAAATTTAAAGATAAACAAAATGCTACCTAATAATTATCCAACAAAGTTGGGTATACCAGACATCTAATTGACATGGTAGAGAGACTCAGTTGCCACAGTTAGGTTAACACGGGAATTAAACCCTACCTTCCTATTCTATATTTCTCATGCCACTCTTGGCAAGTTTCTAAAACTTCCAAACTCAAAGTTCTTTATCTGCATAGTGGGAATTATGATAACAATATGATAGTGTTATTTTGGAGATTAAATGGGCTGATGTATGGGAGCTTCTGTGGTCATGATAAATGTTCAACAACGGTAACAGGACAGGTTTGGTTTTAGGGAGACATGGGCTTTTATGTCAGCTCTGGCTTTAAATGACTTGTGGCTTTGGAAGATTCCTTAAATGTTGTACATCTCAATGTCATCCCCTATAAAAGGGACATACTATGTAGTAGTACCTACTCCCTTTAGTGATTGCAGTGACTGAGGCACAGAGAGAGTTTCAAGTACTCCTCGAACTGCTGGCACTTAGTAGGCACCATTCCACCAGAACTATATATTCCTTTCCTCCAAGACTTACATGGGAAAGATTCAGGAGGAAGTGGTTGGAGTGTGCAGAGAAAGGGAAGATCTCGATCCTATCAATGATGAGGATACTAAGGCAGAAGAAGTTACATGACTTGCTTAAGGTCACAGTGCTAGTTATTGGCAGAGTTCAGTCTTAGTGTATGTGACAACACTTCTCTGACCTCTCTCAACAGAGAGGAATGCTATTTGTGATGGGCCCAAATCCATGAGAAAACTACTAACTATCCTCATTGCTAGGGAATAACACCTGGTAACTGTTGATCAAAATAAAGCAGTCATCACCTGTTCATTATAAAATGCTACTATCAAGATGGACCAACATAACTGTATGGCTCTTCATTACAGACTAAAGGCCAATGAACAACTAAGTCTGGTTAAGAATCAGAAAGAGGTATTATGACTGTTTTTTATGGATATGAACATGAACTCTCTGGAACTCCCTGATCATTCTTGAGTTATTGGCTATATCTAAACAGAAAACCAGCTCTCCTCATCTACCAACAACAAAAAAACAAATTCCCAAGGAGTGCAAGAGCCCTCTGGGGGAAATTGATGACAGACATATAGTTAGGAGCTACCTTCTATGTTCCAAGCTGGAGAGAGGCCCACAGAGATGGGGAGGATCCTATACCCAAATTTTGAAAAGAGGCAATACATATTCTGGAGTCTCTTTGGACTTTTTCTTTCACTAACAGAGATCTACAACCTAAGGGGTTTCTGGCCACAGCAGAGAACAACAAAAGGCTGATTTTGCTGATTTTTTTTTTTATTTAGCTGATTTTTTTTTTTTTTTTAATGAAAAAGGAGAAGATTGTGTGACTTGAATTGAATGGTCCAGATGGCGTTGTCCATCCTTCGTGCTCCTTTGGTTGTGGTCACATCTTGCCTATGGCTTTCGTGGCAGGACACACTCACCATTCAGCAATTTCACCACTGCTTGGGTCCAAATGAGCTACGGAGAAAGAAATTAGGGTGACTGGACAGGCCACAGCTGGGAAAGATCAGCCGCACTGGGCCAGCCTCTCCCACACACATAAACGGAGCAGACAGAGAGAAGTGCGTGAGGAGGAACAAAACACTGAGGTTTAGAGGATAGTACTTGGGGCTTGTCAAGCACACCTAACCATGGGATATGTGCCTACAGGTTCTCACCCAATTGCTGAAAATCCCTGAGGTCTCTGAAAAGGTGGGTATTAAATTTCTTGCCCGAAATGTTTGAGTGCTTTCGGATACTCCAAAATAGTGTCTCATTCACTGCAACTGCTCCTTAAGTACCTAACTAAGGGAAGAGAATCATTTAATGTTAATTCTCGTGTAGGAAAATGTCTCCTTTAATAAGGGACTATGTTAACTGGGTTTTGAATCCCTGCTCTGGTTCTAAACCTCTATCTTCCCTGCAATATCTAATTGGAAATTTCTAGGATTCAAAAGTCACACAGACCATAATCCTACCCTGTTTACTAAGGAATGTGACATGTCTTTCATAGCATATTGCATTTGCACCTGAACTGTAAAAGGAAACTAATGCCTTTAGCAATGGATTATGGCTTTTTAAGTACCACTTCCCTTGTATAATGCCGCAATAAAAAAAGAAAACATCTAAATGAGATATGGGTATTTTTTCTAAAGAGTGGAGGAAATTTCTTTTAACTCCATAGTTGTGGTTTATATTCAGCCACCTGCTATTGAAACACTAAGTTATGTTTTTTGGTTTGTTTTTGCCAAAAATGAGGTGTCATACTTTCCTTCCTCTTTCTCTTTCTTCTGTGTCGCAAAGTGTGTGTGCCAACCCGGCCTCCACCTAGAATGAACAAACGGGGTGAATAAGAAAACCTTCGCCATGATTCTACCAGCCCATAATGCTTTTATGCTGTTTAGCCCAATTGGCTCCTCCCCAGGAAAGAAGGAAAAATCTAAATGACGGCCTGCATCAACAGAAAAGGCAAAGTGAGGTAAGGTCTGGGCAGTGCTCATTGTGACTGTTTTAGAATACGGAGTTCTTGAAAATGGTGGGGATGGATTCTAAATCCCAGCTAATGACAGGTTTCACTTTTCAATCTTTTTCTTGAATGCTATTAAAATGATGGGGGAAAAAATAAGAAAAAAAAATAAAGTCAACCTCATGTATTTCTAGCTGAAATAGGCTTACATTTTCCAAAGAAAAATGTCACTGAGAGACTTAAAAATTGCTTCTACCTTTGGAACCAGTAAGTCTATCTCTAGGAATATATTTTAAATCAAAGATTAAGCAATGATTTTTGCAACTATGTTCATGTAATGGTGATATAAATGATATAAGCAATGATTTTTACAACTATTTCCATATAAAGGTGATATAAATGATATAAAACTATTTATGAGTATGATTCAAATGTTTTCAGTGTATATTTATGTATATATAGTTTATTTATATGCATGAGTTTACAGCTATATATGCAACTAAAATCTAAGGATAGAAGGAAAAAAATTATTTTTATTTTCTTCAACATTGCCCGTAATTCCCAAATTTTTCATGAACACAGACTGATGTTAAAATTAGAAAATGAATGTTAAAAAAAAGCATATTAAAAATATCAGAATTGGATATCCTGAAGAGTTTTAAAATCTTACAACTTGGAACTAAAAGAAATCCATCTGGCCTCATTTTTTTCTTTTTTGTATTAAAAAGTTAATGTATTTTTCAGATAAGACTTAGAGATCTTAACTGATTTATTAAGGATTTATTTATTTATTAAGCTTGTAAGTAGAAAACATTCTACATATTTTTTTAATGGAAAAAATAATTTCTATACCATAAGAAAATTTGAAAGTACTGATTTAGTTTATCACCTTGCAGGCTTCTTCTGGTTACTAAAGACAAGTTTTAAGAATTTAAATGAATAATAAAACCTCACAAAATGATAGCATTTGGGTCAGGTAGGCCCCAGGGATCATACATGCTGGAAATTTCCACATCATGTTCGATGCAAGCCAGTTTAAAAGTAGCTCCTCGAGGCCTCCTCAGAAAAACAAGATCACTAAGCTTGCCAGACTGCTTCTACTATTTCAATCGGTTTTATATAGTGGGTTTTATCTTAGTTGACTTTCTCCTAGAAGCAGATCAGAATTTTGGTGCATTTTACAGGAAGCAAACTCAGGAAGCACTGAGAGGAGAATGGAGAGGAACAGAGGAAAGAAGGAAGACCAGTAAAGGTGTTAGTGAGGGGGTTACATGTGGACAAATGGAGCTCCACCTGCCTGAGATCCTCTGAATAGAGGGTGAAACATGCCTCACAATTGTGTCATGGCAGGCAAAGGGTCCCATACTGACTGAAGGTCCAGTGGGGATTAATTCACCTATACCTGCTGCCTACCCAGACTATGCAGATGGGTTTTTTTGGAAACCTTCCTTGGCTAGGAGACATAGGGAGCCTTCAGTAAGAGTTCACTTTAAAAGTCATGGCTCCACTCAAATTTCTACAAAAGACTCAAATTTCTATAATTCTTAGTTTTATGGCTTAATAGTACTCCATGATATACAGTACATATATGCCACATTTTGTTAATCCACTGATGAATTAATGGTCACTTGGGTGGATTCCATATCTTTGCAATTGTTAAATTGTGCTACAATAAACATTCTAGTGCTGGTGTTTTTTGATAGAATGACTTCTTTCCCTTGGTTAGACATCCAGTAGTTGGACTGCTGAGGAACTGGAAACCATGACCCAAGTGAAGTATCTCAAAACAAACACTACATGTACTCTCTAATAATTTGGAGCTAATTGATGAGTCCAAATGGACACAGAAAGAAGTAAAAGTCATTGAAAATCAAGGGAAGGGGAGGGAAAGGAGAGGAGGGACAAAATCTTTCCTAACAGGTGTAATGAACACTATTCTTCGGTAATGGGAATACTTACAGCCCTTACTTAAGCGTTATAAAAGCTATCCATGTAACTAAAATGTTTGCACCCCCTTTATAGTTTTAGATAAAAAAAATTCCTGAATTTGGAATTCTTCTCTAAAATAAGTTTCTATACTGTTTAATTTATTCAACACCTCTTAAAAGCTACATATAATCACATAAAATTTCTTCAGTCCTATCCCTTTATGAAGAAGCCATAGCCAACAAAAGATTTAAACACCACCATCAATTATAAATGTTTATTTTTTAAAAGGAAAAGAAGTCAAAAGACTTGGCCAAGGTCACATAGCATGTCAGTGGCAGAAGGAGGACTAGATTACTCCTTGTTTCTTGGCTCTTTCCAATTGTTAAATCATACACCTGAAGATGTGGGGAAAACACAGGCTTTGAGGCAGATTAGGCAGGAAGGGTGAATCCTGGCTCTGTCATCTACAAAATTTTGGGCTGGCTATTCAATCTAACTGATACTCATGTTCCTCATTAAAAGGGGGAAGAGCACTGTACATGTTTAATATGAACACTTTCATTAAGTTTTAGTTCCCTTCCAACTGCCCTAGAATATCAAGCAATTGTCCAATTCATTGGGTCACCAGGCAGAGCTGCTGCAAACTGCAGTCAACTGTTTCTATCATTTGAATAAAGTATAAAACGTGTATTTTAGCTATGGTCTGTCATTCGCCATTCATATCATTCCAAACCTAAACGCTCTTACTGTTAACATTCATAACAATTTGGAGGTCTTCTGTACCATTTAGTAATATTTTAGACCAACAATTTTTGCATTATAATAAAATAACTAAATGAATATATATAAGTGAATGTTATAACTTATAAATTTCATAACAATATACCTTTATAGTGCTTAATATATGACAAGCAGCATTTACAGTAGACATCAAATAAATTATCTCAAAAAGTTTTAATAATTACACTATGATGTGCTGATGCTAGGCCCATTTTGCTAATGAGAATATTGAAACTTTTTAAAGGTAAATAACTGCCCATGATTGTGTAACTAGAATACAACACATCTTGAAGTCCAACTTAGATCTGAATGACTCCAGGAATAGTGCTCTTAATAACTGCATTCTGTTCCTTTCCACTTCATTGACAATTGGACAGACCATCTGCATAACAAATATATCATCTGCCAGCCCTCTATCACTAGTAGGCTAAGGCAGCACTCTAGTCATCAATAGAAGTACAAAAGCGAAGGTCAACATTCTGCCTTAATGTGTCACCACCACCACCACATCCTCATCTCCTTTATTGGATCTTTGGAGCGAGACGTAAGTAGGTTCAAATTCTTGCCTGGAACTTCTTATCAGTATCATGTGGGTCAAATGTCTCGATTTTCATGTGACTTAGTTCACAACAATATCTAACATGCAGAAGTATTAAAATCAGCATTAATGATGATATATTTCTTTTTTATTTCAGAATATTATGGCAGTCAAATGTTTTAGATACATGAATTGTTTTTGTACACTTTGAGTCAAAGTTATGAGTGTTCTTGTCACCCAAGACAGTGTGCATTGCACCTGTTACCTTCTCCTCCTGCCCCCTCCCACCTGCTTGATTTCTTTTCTTGGGGGGTTCCCTTCTTTTTTTTTTTTTTATTGTTGGGGATTCATTGAGGGTACAATAAGCCAGGTTACACTGATTGCATTTGTTAGGTAAAGTCCCTCTTGCAATCATGTTTTGCCCCAGAAATGCTTGATTTCTATTGAGTTTTACTTCCATCTGTGTACATGAGTGTTGATTGATTAGTTCTAATTTAATAAAGAGCACATGTGCTGTTTGTTTTCCATTCTTGTGATACTTCACTTAAGACAATGCTTCCCAGTTCCATCTAGGTTATTAAAAAAGATACTAGTTCATCTTTTTTGTTTGTTTTATTTCTCAAGCTCCTAAGATATAGTATGTGCTCACAAAACCTTAACTAGAAATTACTATTTCCTAATTGCCAGTAAAGCACTTATTCCACATACATTAACTGGTTAGAATACTATAGATTCCAGTCTGGCATTGTTGATGGCCTATGGCTTAAAGTCTGTCAAAATGGAACTACTATATGAATTAAATGTCTCTACTTCTCTGAGTAGTTGTCATGGCTAAACTGGTATGCTAGAATTGCACAAGTGACATAGGTTCTATATTCCTGAGCAAATACCAATTTATAGATTTAAGTTTTATATAGAATATATACAGAATTAATAATGTACATGTATACGGAATAGCCACATACAATATAGGTCATATATTTGTATATATAAATAAAATAACTTGCTTCTGTTTTGCATGCAATTTGAACTATTCCCACAACATAATAAATTCACTTCCCATCTTGGTGAATGGATGATATGATAGTAGGAAAGGGTTAAGAATCGGAAAAAGGGTGAAAGAAGTAAAATTAAATAATGAAAATCTATTCTGAAAATTCTGTGATTGCCTATCAGTGAAGTCATTTTGGAAAAATAGCCTGTGGGAGAAATTGTAAACACCATATGTTTTTGAATATTGTAGTGTCATCTAAGAAAATTACTTAAAAAAAAAAACAACTTTAATGCCAAGATTATTTTGAATTGGCAGATATAGCCATAATATTAATAACCCTTTTCCTCCAACATCTTTTTGGAACTACAAATAATTATTTACATAACTAAAATGAATTTGTCATCATTGAATTTTATCAATACCATACTTATTGGAAAAGAAAAAGCTTCTAGAATAAAAAACGCTTGTCATTGATCTATAGCTGTCTTTTGTGGATGTTTCTATCACTAATATGCTGTGACCTTTCTATGTCTTAGATTTCTCATCTAAACCCAAGCAAAATGCTGCTATTTGTCCTCTAAGTTCATTACAAAAATGTTATAAATAAGATTAGATATCATAAAATGAAAACCATTGAGCATCCATAAATCACATTTTACAATTTTGGTTCTCTCAATGACTCTTAAAAGGAAATGTGGAAGATATTATAGACAAATGCAAGCTTCAAGATCAGTTTATAGAGCTAGCATTAAGTGACAATAAAAAACATTTGAGCATTCATTTTTGGTAATGATTTTGTCTAAAGGCAGTAGAAAGGAGATGGCTGGCATGATCCACACCAATGTTTGATCAGATAGACTCAGTATTTATAATAATGCATGTCCTGCCTAATACTACATTTTGAGGAATTCACCAAAGGAAATAATAATGAAATCCAAAAGGCATTTTCACACTCTGTTAATATATACATGAGTCAACCATCACATGTCCTGAGAGTTGTATAAATTTGTACTCATCAGTTTGAACAACTTTATCACTCTGAATGCTCTCAGGTGGTAAACAAACACCAGATCTATCAAATTGATTCACGTGTAATTTAATGAAGACACACAAATGTTTAGAAGAAAGCAGTTTACCACTAGTTAATACAGATTTACATGAACTCTGTGAATGCCTAGTAGACAAATAAAATGCCAAAAAATAGAACTGCTGGGTCATTGGCGTGAATGCTTTGACCATTCTGGGCTTCATGTGTCAAGCAGACGGTATAGATTGGTTGACTTCTAGTCCCCTCTTAACCCTAAAGCCTTATCCAACTGTTATTTTGTGTATTTCCTTTTATAAATTACATTCGGTTTGAGAGTAGAGTTGTACTGAACTAAAAAGTTAAAAAAACGGTATAATGTGTTTTGGAAAGTTTTAAAATTGTTTTTCTCCAAATTATTTCCATTCTTCCCCTCATATGTGCCCACTTACATATTTACCTAAACAGGTAAAAATAAATTCATTTTCTCTTCCCTCTTAATTTATGTAAATTATATATTTTTGTACGTTTATGCTATTTCTATTCATATTTTCCCACTCCATTAGAAAGTAAGCTCTTTGGGAACAAAATCCATGCCTATTTTTTCTTGTACTTTTCATTGTACATAGCAAAATGCTTTGCTCTAAAGATGTAATCATCTAATATATTTTAATAAATTAACATTGCCTGAGGATATTGGTTTAGTGTAAATTACAATATCAGCCTCTCCCAGCCACTGCCACACTCCCTGAGTCTGTAGATAGAACACAATGTGAAATCTGGATTAGAGAATTCTTCCACTCTTGTCTTCATTCCATTGCTCGAACTCCTTTCAGAAATCATCTGCTCCTGCTTTCTGTCCTCTTGGCATTGAGAATTGGTTATCATCCTTGTTTTGTTCCATTTGGTTTTGGCACCTGTTCCCAGACTGTTTACCTTGTGTACTGACCTTGGAAACCCTGAAGATTTACCTCTGCTAATTGTCTCCACCTTCTTTGGCTCCAAGTTCAAAACCATTGGCCATACCAGGCCTTTGAGACACCACCAGCCCATCTCATGAAAAGAAGCTCATATTGGATTTCTTTGGACAACATCCAACTTATCAGGTTGATCCAAAACTCAGATTTATTTATAATAGATCCTTGAAACCAAGACTGCAATGATGTTAAAAACTTTCTAGCTAAGAAAATGAAGAGACCACTCATCCTGTTCCAATAACAAGTGTTGAAGACAAAGCAGTAGAGAAAAATATGTGCTTCTTAATAGGATTTGTGTGTGAATAACAAGGGGAAAATAATTAATAATTAAAGTAGATAAAATATAACTGAATGATGGAAACTTGTTTAAAAAGCTACAGAGCTTTAAATGAATAGAAGATCTAATAAAAATCCTCACTCAACATAAATCTCCCCTATAAAATATTTCTGATATGTGATCATTGCCACTCTATATTAATATTTCCAGGAATAAAGAGCTAAGTAAGCCAATATCTCAGGAATTCTATATTGGATGGAAATTTAAATTTAGTAATTTACATAGGTTTGCCCTATTTCAACCCTTTGAAACCAGCAAAAAATGTCATCTTTCTTCCCATGAGATGTCTTCAAATATTGTAAGAGGACTGAGGCAGCAACCATTCTCACCATCATCATTGTGTGCATGCACATCTGCATGTACAACTAATCATGAAAGTGTTCAAATTGTTAATACAGAGGCAAGTACTTCACATTTATTATCTCCAAACCATCACTCTCCACTGAGGGTTCATGTTTAATTTCTCATGACATGATTTCTACCAAATGCCAGTCACATGTCCTTTAAGCTTAAATTTTAAAAATGAGAATGGTCCCATATTACAAAGTCCCAATGCTACAGTTGCTAACGCAGATGTGGCAAAAAGGGAACACCTGTACACTGTTGGTAGGATTGCAAGCTAAAGCCTCTTTGGAAAGAAATACGGAGAATCCTCAAAGATCTCAAATTAGATCTTCCATTTGACCCCACAATCCCAGCACTAGGTATCTACCCAGAAGAAAAAACAATCATTTTATCATAAGGACATCTGCACTAGATTGTTTATCGCAGCTCAATTTACAATCACCAAGACATGGAAACAACCTAAATGCCCATCAACTCAGGAATGGGTTAACAAATTGTGGTACATGCACACCATAGAACACTATTCAGTCTTAAGAAAAGATGGTGACTTCACATCTTTTGTAATATACTGGATGGAGTTAAAACACATTCTTCTTAGTAAAGTATCACAAGAATAGTAAAGCAATTATCCAAAGTACTTAATACTAATATGATGCCAGTAGACAATCTGATCCATGCCCACATAGAAGAAAAACTCATTTCAATTCAACTTGAGGGAAAGGGTAATGAGGGAGCGGAGGGAGTTAGGGTACTCTCACTGAATGGGCATGGGGTGGAGGTGTCTGGTATACCTTTTGTGTGGGGGACATGACCACAAGAGGTCTGCCTAACAAAATCAAATATTTTGACCTGGTTGTTTGTACCTTGACATTAACTGGAAATACATTTATTTTTCAAAAAGAAATTAATAAATTAAAAAAAATTTTTTAAATGACAACATCATTTAGGTATTATTTTAAAATTTTACTATTACAAACAATTATATGACAAACATTTGTTCAAAAATATTTCTGTTTTCAATTTTTATTAGGACAGAAGCTCAGATACTTTTTAAAAAGAGATACTCTTGATATACGTAATTGCAGTTAATACTGCAAACCAAAATACAAGATTGCCAAGTGCACATATTTTGTATAGGATGTATGTGTGTGCACACTTGTGTCTACTAAATGTCATTGCTTTGATTTGTCTCACAGTGATTTGAGGGGTCTGATGTTTCAATGTATTTCTCATAGTTCTGTGGACTTTACAAATACGATGTATTTTTCTAAGTTTTTGTTCAAATTATTCATGCAAACTACGAGGAAGAAGTATCTGGCATAGGCGCTTTGGGCATGTCACTGGAGACCCCAGTTTTATAGGAATCAATTAATCAAAACTGTGCTTCTGTTGTTTAAATAGCCACAAATTCACTAGGTATATTATTTAGTCTGCGTTTCTCTGTATCATCAAAAAGAAGATGTAAAATTCCTCCCAAAACATGTTCTCACAGGTAGATTCACTTTATATAATAATTAAATGGAACTATAGGGGGAAATTTTAGAAGCAAACCATTTTAAAATAGTTGATAACATGAGTTAACAATCAATCTGTCTCATTTCTACTTGACATTTATTCGTACAATATTTAGAGAGCACTTATTATGTACCTTACCCGACACATCATGAATGTTTCTAAATAGAAAAAAATAGCAATGACTTTGGCTAGAAAACTAGGTTTATTATTATAAAAGTAAAATCATAGATAATTATTGTTGATTATTTTTTAAACAAAAATATGGGCAGATTCGTGGATTGGTGGGTGGGTGAATGGATGGATGGGCAGAATCTCATGTTCAAAATATTTACAGGATCTTAAAGCATCTTATGGTCAATAGCACATTGTCCTGCCTTCATTGAGCTTTGCTTGTGGGTTGACAGGCAAGTCTCATCAAAGTCTATGTTTGCCAAAAGATTAGCACTCATCTGTCAATTCTGAATCCTATATAATATCACCATTGTTTTGTTCCACTGCTTAATAATTTAAATGTTTCGATGAATAGATTGTATTCTCAGGAAATATAATTGTTTAGGTAGCAGAAAATGTCATGTGAAATTAGACTTTAAATGATAGTTTATCACTAAAATTTTATTTCTTCTTTTTCATAGCATGACCAAAAAATATTTTTTAATTATTCATCTTTTCTAATGATGGATAAACAAACTTGACAAAATTAAGGGAGATCCTTCTTACCTATCCAGTATTTGGAAACATAGCCTCCTTATCTAGTATGTTATTTTTCTTACCACTACTTCTAACCTTACTTAGTTTCTTTTAATTTTCTTTTAGTTTATTTCCTAGAAGTTAAGGTTTCTTATAAATTTCTCTTACACAGTCTGTCATGAAAAGTATATTAAAAGAGAAAAGGTAATGTGGTGTGGGTAATCAATGTTAAAGCTACTAATCAATATTAAGGCTCACTTTAAATTGTTTATTAAAATGAGAAATTAGGTAAAAACCACTAGAAAACCATTGGAGACATCATTTACAATAAGAAAGACTGCAGGTTACAGAGCAGAGAGAGTGAGGAGGCTGCATCTGGCTCCCACTCTCACAGCCATGGCAGTACATTGAGCTCCATAGAGACAGTGCGGGGCAAGTGAGAGCGGGATGGGTACTGGGCGACTCTGTGCCTCGCTGAGGGAAAAATAACTAAACACGGGCAAGGAGACCCCAAGACTCCGAGAGGCAAAATGTCATCATATGCATTCTTTGTGCAAACTTGTCAGGAGGAGCACAAGAAGCAGCACCCAGATGCTTCAGTCCACTTCTCAGAGTTTTCTAAGAAGTGCTCAGAGAGGTGGAAGACCATGTCTGCTAAAGAGAAAGGAAAATTTGAAGATATGGCAAAGGCGGACAAGGCCCATTATGAAAGAGAAACGAAAACCTATATCCCTCCTAAAGGGGAAACAAAAATGAAGTTCAAGGATCCCAATGCACCCAAGAGGCCTCCTTCGGCCTTTTTCTTATGCTTTTCTGAGTATCACCCAAAAATCAAAGGAGAACATCCGGCTTATCCGTTGGTGATGTTGCAAAGAAGCTGGGAGAGATGTGGAATAACATTGCTGCGGATGACAAGCACATATGAAAAGAAGGCTGCAAAGCTGAAGGAAAAGTATGGAAAGGATATTGCTGTAGACCGAGCTAAAGGAAAGCCTGATGCATCGAAAAAGGAGGTTGTCGGGGCTGGAAAAAGCAAGAAAAGTAAGGAAGAGGAAGAGGAGGAAGACAAAGAGGAAGAAGACGAAGAGGAGGAAGATGGCGATGATGAATAAGTTGGTTCTCCACAACTCACCCCTTTTAAAGAAAAACACTGAAATGTATGGCTGTGTAAGATTTGTTTTTGAACTGTACAGTGTCTTTTTTTGTATAGTTAACACACTACCGAATGTGTCTTTCGATAGCCCTGTGCTGGTGGTATTTTCAATAGCCACTAACCTTGCCTGGTACAGTCTGGGGGTTGTAATTGGCATGGAAATTTAAAGCAGGTTCTTGTTGATGCACAGCACAAATTAGTTGTATATGGGGATGGTATGTTTTTCATCTTCAGTTGTCTTGATGCAGCTAATACGAAATAATTGTTCTGTTAGCCAAATACTACTCTGTAATTGCAAAAAAGAAAAAGTAGCAGCTGTTTTGTTGACATTCTGAATGCTTCTAAGTAAATACAGTTTATTAAAGTTTTTTTGTCTTTATGGAGTATAAATGACATAACTGCTTCCTCCCCTACTACCTCTTCCCTTTCATCCTCTCAATAGCACCAAAATGACTTTGTTAAGCCAGTGTTCAGTGTGGATATTGTTACAACTTTGCAGAAACAACTCCCAGTCCCAGCTGATATATGTAAACTTTGATTATTTCACTTTTTCTGTGAAATGTGAATTTTTCACATTCCCCCCACTCTCCTTTCTCCCAACTCTTAGAATATTTTTTTAATTTGTTTTGTTTTCCACTACCTTATTAAAATGAACCCCAAACTTATGGATAGTTGTATATATCTCATCAAAACATTCATACTTATCAGAAGTATGAATTGCCTTTTTTTTTTTTTTTGAAAGAGTGGCAATATGTCACCCTCGGTACAGTGCTGTGGCGTCACAGCTCACAGCAACCTCTAGCTCTTGGGCTTAAGCAATTCTCTTGCCTCAGCTTCCCAAGTAGCTGGGACTATAGACACCTGCCACGTGCCTGTCTATTTTTTTTTTTTGATCTGTAGTTGTCATTGTTGTTTAGGAGGCCCAGGCTAGTTTGAACCTTCCAGCCCCGGTGTATGTGGCTGGTCCCTTAACCATTGAGCATGGGCCCCAAGCATAAATTGTGTATTCTTTAAGAATCTTCTCCATGATTCATTTGATCTAATCCAATTTGAAATGTTTTGTCTCCATTCCTGGCTGTCATCCTGGGATCTTTTTCTACCCTGGAGACACCTTCCACCTTCTTTCTCCATTGAACTTTTTTTCCCTATAAACCTGTCCTCTTTAACAGCAAATCTCATTCTCTAGTGGTGTCCTGAAGATGATGACATGGAGGGTAAGGTTTTGAGAACTTACATGTCTCAAAATATTTTTAATCTGAAGACAAATTAAAAACTATTTGATTGATAATTTGGTGGCTACAATATTCTGGACTAGGAATAATTCTCCTTAGAATTGGGATCCATCTACAACCCTTAGTGATGTTTTTGAAAAGTCTAAAGTAATTCTGCTTTCTGATTTTCCTCTTCTTTAATCTATTACCATATCCTGCCTGCCCACCACCCCTTCTAGAAGTTGGTAAGCTTTGCTTTTTGTCTTGAGTATTCTGAAATTTTCTAATAATAGTATGAATCTCTTTCACTTTCCCATCCTAGGATCTATTTGTGCATTTTAAAAAGATTAGAAGCCTGTGTCCATCATCTCAGGACATTTTCTTGCGTGACTTCATTGATTTATTTATGTATACATATGAATGAATTTTTATTTAGATATAAATTTATATGAATTTATGCCTGAATTTGTGGTATGTGTAAACCATATAGTAAAAACTGGATTGCTTCTCCCCTTTCTCCACTCCCAGATTAGAATTCAGTTTTCTTGTTTGGCTAGTTGTCATTGTTTTGTTTTGGTTTTTTGAGCTTCAGAAATTTTGTGGTTGTCTCTCATGCTCTCTGTGCTTTTGAGTTTCTGCTTTTAAAGAACTCTGCTATTGTGCTAGCAGTTTTCACAAAGAACTGAAACCCTACATGAGTGTTCAGTTCTGCATGAGTGTTCAATCATTTTTTCTCTGAAGCCCTCCAAAAGGTTTGCAAAGTGATTTCACCCCCTGATGAGAGCCATACTATGCATTTCATGTACCATGTTCAAATGAAGAATGAAAAAAATACTCACTCTCATGAGATCTAGTTTTTGTCATTTTCTTTTTTACCTCTTTCAGGGAACTCTTACACTCCCACGGAGAGCAAAGCTAGTGGTCATTTATCCTGCAGAGTCAGGGCTGGTCCCAAGCACAGGAGGCACACTCGACTCTGCTGGGTGAGGGGCAAGTCCTGGAAAGTTCCCATATCTTCTCATCTACGTCAGAACCCCACTACCTGTAATTTCCACAAATGGAAGAGAGAACAAAGGAGCCCAAAGCTTGGCCTTTTAGTCCATTTTAGTCTTCTGCTCTTGGTCTTGATGACCACATCAGGCTAGTGTGCTTGTCCTCTGGGTCATGAAGGCATAAAACACAGGTGAGGTCAATGTCATGCAGAGAAAGAGAGGGAGTCAGAGAAACCCCTAAAGAGGGACAGGCAGGAGGTGGAAGGATAGAGATTCCAGCAGGTAGATCAGCTGAGTGGTTACAGGTAGAGAGAGGAAGTCTGAAATGAATCCAAGTGTTATTCACAGTCCCTTCGGAAGATGAACTAGAGAACTAAGTGGGGCTTACTCTTCCAACTTCAGCATCTAGACCGTATCCTTAGTGTGTGGAGAGTGAATGTGCAAACTGGCAAAGAGCAAGTAGGACACAGGAAAAAGCGCACAAGCTTTGTGATCAGATATGTCTGCTTCAAACCTCAGCTTTGCCAGAAGCAGCAAAGTTGCTTTCACTTCCTTAATGGTACAATGCAGGTGATAAGACTTACATTGAAGCAGATTTGAGAAACACACATGTCAGCAAGTTTCTCGGTATGGAGTAAGTGCCCGTTAAATGGGCAGTGCTGTCATTAGTGACGGTGGAAATAGACGCACAGCACATCCTTAAACATAATTACTGACTGTGTCCACTGACCACACTGTCAAGGAGGGGAATTGTATTATTGGCATCGTTTAGAATTGCCAGTCAGTGCATGGTAGCAAAAAGTGAGCCAACTTTTAGTTGTTTCTCTACAGACTTGCCAAACAAAAACCAGTACACTAACTTTGAGATAAACAAGGAAAAATATTTTTAGTATAAACACATCCTGTGTAATATGTCAGATACAATTAATACTTAAAAAAATTCCTCATTATTTGAAATTCAAATATTACTAGGCCTCCTGTACCTTACTTAACACATTTAATAATAAATTAGACAACCCTAAGGATGAGGAACAACCATTACAGACCTTCTTTAAATTATCTTTTCTGCTGAGAATTTAATTTCTTAAATTCTGTTTCAAGCTCAACAGCATGGACTTAGCCTGCCAAAGACTGTACTTTATCACAGTGGCTGGATACATGGGTTCCCAATTCAGGAGGAGCCAGTGCAGCTGTAAGGAGGCCAGCACCAAAAAGGACAGTGATGAGGTAAACCTGCATTGAAAACTTGACAGGGGAGCAGGGATAGATAAATCCTATCCCCTTCCCATATGACACAAACTTGCATGTCCATTAGTAGATTAGCAACACCGGTTCTTAGCATTCTTCCTTCCCTCTTGCAGTCAACTCTTGATTAACTGCAGTCTTAGGAAAAGAACACCACACATAACCCAAAATGGGTCAAGAATATGCACCAGGGGACATGCCCTGCCTGGTCAGGAGATACGGACTTCCGTGGGCAGCTCCCCTTCCCTGCATCAGCAGGGCTCATACTCAGACCTGCCTCACACACCCTCACCCTCCAGTGCCAATTTGATATTATCTCACCAATTTATTTGCCCAGACACTTCACTTGTTCTTTGAGTCAAATGAGCTAAACAGCAATGAAGACGATTTTTAACACCTTGCAGGAGAAACAACAGCAAGTGCATTGCTTACCATGTAATTTTATACAGCTAAGGTTTACCAATAGGTGAATAGTTTAGCTGAGTCATAGTAATCAATGTTAAAAATAATATGTTACTAACATTTTCAAAATCATGGCTAATTTAAGAGCAGAATTTTGCCTTTAACAAAACTATGTAAGTGTATTCCCAAATCTACCTACCTGTAACTGAGAGTAGTCTGTAACCTATGTTTTTAAACTTAATTTTACTTATAAAGATCACCAATGCATAGTCAAATAATTAAACTATTTTTACCACGAGAAACTACAATTTAAATAACCGAGTGTTAGTTGTGTTGTTGTTGTTATTATACTGGGTTTGTGGGCCGTTCAAAGGGAATGGAGGTAAATGAATGGATTCAACTTGCCAGCTTTGTTTGGAAGGCATTGACCATAGTTTAGAAAATCTACAAAAAAGAAACCTCTCTTTCTCAAACTGTTAGTTTCACATATCTATGAATTTACGTCTTCTTCTTGTTTAGATTTTGTGGTAGAATGCTCAAGTGCTCAAGTATCAGCCTTGTACATGACAGAGGTTCATCTGGATGGTTTTGAACTAGTCTGGTCACTCCATGATCTCAGGACCTGAGGATTTAAAAATGCCTAGACAGGTGACAGGTACACAGGATGTCCATAGTTTAAAATAGACAACTATTTAAAATTACACATGAACTTTATAGATGCCCTGTACTTGCAGTTTAATATGAAAGTAATCTAGAAATATTACTACTCTTCAAAATTAAGAGTTTCATGAATATTTAATCAGTTTGTATTCTTAGATATAATAGATTTTCCCAAATGGGCCGACTTTTTAACAACTATCTAAAGAGTTTCCAATAAAATTTTTAGCTTTCCTAATTTCACAGCTAGAATGATTTTTTTTATAATAAAATACTATCATAGGATCATCTCAAACACGTTTGGGGGAAGTGACACTAGAATAATTTCAAAAACCACTAGTGTTATTTATTTTGGCTTTTAGGTAACAAGACATCTGACTCTGTTTACAATGGATAACACACTCAGTAAGGATGGTTAGCCAAGGAAGTATTAAGAGCAATTTGAAAAGGGCAAAGAGCATAATTGTTTATCTCAGTTTCTCCTGTTAAGGTCACCTAGTAATGATTATTTAACCAACAACTGTGTTGATAGTAATATCAATATCCTTTCTTCTTAAACTGTATTTCACACAATTTGTGTTCTGTAAAATATTTCCTAAGTATCCAATGAAAGAAAAAAAAAACAAACCAATATTTCATGTTTTAAGTTGGGAAAGACTGTTTTAAATAGAGTTAAAACTTTTTTTAAACAAGACTTTCCATAGCCTTTAGTAATGTGCACTCATGTGCACTTTGAATCCCTGTGATATGATTTCAGTTAGAGCATTTCCAGGTTTATTCAACCATAGATCTTCTTTAGAGAGCACCAACTAACATTTCATGCAATATTGGTGGGTGCCACTACTTGGGAAATCCTACATCTATGGTCTCAGCAATGCTGTGTGTGTGGTAGAGGGCAGGGGGGTTGGTATTAACTGGTTCAATCATGAAGAAGCACCCACCGCGTGGTATGTTAGTTTCCAGTTGCTACTATATCCAATTAGCAGAAATTATAGTGACTTGAAACAACACAAATACATCATCTTATAGTTCTGTGTATTAGAAGTCTGACACCGTCTCACAGGGCTGACGGTGTGGTGTTGACAAAGCTGTCTTCCCTTCTAAAGGCTCTAGGGAGAATTTGCTCCTTGCCTTTTCCAGTCCTAGAGACTTCCCACATTCCTTGGCTCACTGCTCACTTCCACCACCTTCAAAGACAGTGACACTGTGTCTCTCTGATCATTCTTCTGTAGTTCTATTTCCCTCTGATCACAGCCAGGGAAAGTCTTTGGCTTTTAAAGATTTATGTGATTAGATTAGGCCCACTTGGACAGTCTAGGATAATCTCCCCATTTCAGCATCAGCAAAGGCTCTTTTTGCCATGTAAGGTAACACATGCACAGATTCTAGGGATTAGGGTTTCGACGTCTTTGGAGATCACTGCTCTGCCTACCACGTATGGGTTGGTAAGAATAACCTGAAAGTTCTGGCCAGTAAACCAGTTCGTGGAAAGAGAAATAAAGTAACTATTGCCATTGTTTGTGTTTTCCCAACTATTCCTTAGGCCTTCACAGTATTAGGGAAATTAAAAAATTATCTGACTAAGAGTGTAGAACACTGAACACAATACGGAACATGTTTACAAGCACCGAGAACTTGGCTGTTTCTACAATGTAGAAAAGAGAGCACAAGTGCTCTGAGAATTAAGACACTTCACAAACACAGCCCGCCCCTTAACAACACGGCTGATTATACCGGTTGTGCATTTTTTAGTAAAAGGCATCCTCCTTAATCAACTTTATTAAAGCTCCCCTCACTATGGAACCATGCATCCATGATTCCCTATGAGGCAGGTACTATAACTGTACCATTTTACAGGTAAGAAGATGGTGATTACTACTTGGCATAATCTTACTTTCATCAAACCAGTAAAAAGTTCACATTTGACTTAAAGCCCAATCTCTTCATCCCATGTGATGCGTCTATCTGACAATCCAGGTTTGCTGTACTTCTTCCCTCTCCCTATCCCCATCGCAAGGTAAGTTCTTCCCTGTGTCTCTGATCTGAGATTCTACATATGTGGGTCTGGGAATATGTGCACATGTGTTCAGTAACTCTGCATCATTGATCTTTTCATGAGGTTTCATGTTTTAAATACATGTCTTTCTGTTCTGATCATCAATCACACATGGAGACTTCTGAACCAAAGGAGGACACGCCATGGTACTAAACATATGCCTTAGTTTCAAAATGTGGCTAGATCATCATCTGTGAAACACGGGCAAGCTGCTTGAATACCATAAACTTCCGCTGCCTCATCTTGTAAGACAGTGGTTCTCAGCCTTCCTAATGCCGCCATGTATTTTCATTGTTACAAAGGGGTTGTGACCCACAGGTTGAGAACTGCTGTTTAAGAGGTCAAAAATACTATCTGCTTCAGAGGGTCATTACAGGATTAAAAGAGATGATATATATAAAGAAGCAGATAGAAGATAAATTATAGTTGATACTATTATCGATTCCTCGCTATGTTTACTTTTATAAAAATACTACTCAAAGATCTTGGCTCTCTGAAAGATGTTTACAGACAATCTTCTACTTAAACAGGTATGATTGGTATGACTAGCAGTCATAAGTTCATACCCTGTTGTTAAGGCGTGGTTAATAATAAAAAAAAAAAATTCTCTTAAGGGCTGTGCTTGCCTGCAAAACTAGGTCCTGATACTTCTTGAAATTTGCTAATCACATCTGGTTTAACTTTAGACATTTTCTGGGATTTTGCCAGCAGCTACGACATTTTAATGGCTACAATAAACCTCAAAGCCTCATCAAATCTTTGCTGTATGTGTGAAAATTATGTCCTCTTCAATTAAACATTCAATCTCAGCTCACACCAAGGCCTTATGGACAAGGAGGTGAAACCTAAGTGGAAACGTGAGATGAAACGGACCGCCACCGTCCTGGCCATCTTGCCAGATGGTATTGAGAAGAAAAAGAAATTCATTAGAGAAGCCACGGTCTGTATTTTCTTTAAATATTTACTGGGTACCTTTCATGTGTTGAAAACACTGGCATCTCTAAAGATTAGCAGGGCATTTTTGTTTAAATATTCAATGTGTGTGGGGCGAGGGGAGTCACTTCCTCATTTGCCTTTGTGGGACTTCATGTCTTTTGGTGAAGCCTGGTACAAAGAAGAAAGAAATGGCTAAGGCAGTATTCAGTTTTCTCTCCTAAGGCAGCTTCCACCAGCTTCAGAAGCGCTTGTATTTTTTTTTTTTTTTAATTGGCTGTGGAAAGTGTCAGTTGAGTACTGAGGGATCGGGAATGATACTTAAGAGGCTCTCTAGTAGGTAAAATAAGGTGGAGCAAAGTGAGAAGCTTTGGGGGAAGCCCTCCCCTCCCCTCCACATTCATTCTCCAATCTGCTTGCTACTTACCATCAACCTTAAAGGGATGTCCAGGGAAGGCCATCTCTGGGCAGAAAAGGGGAAAGATCAAACAGAGATCAGGTTTCTGCTCAAAAGACTATAGGAGAGGTCTGGCCAAGGGTTTTACAAGAGGCTAAGAGAGAAGAAAGGAATGGCCACTGAGGGACGAGCCGTGGAGTGAACAAGCTCAGGCCTTCCTGAGGACTGTCCTGATGCTGCCGTCAGAGGAGGGCAGGAAAAAACTGGTAGGTGATGGCTTACTCTGCTTTATTCCAATGTGAACCCAACTCCCTTGCTACCACCATCTTAGAGAAAGATACACTGTCAATTCTTAGAAGAGAGAAACAAATGACCGTAAGTTCACATATTGGATCCTGAAGGAAGCATCCATTTGCTGGAACTCACTCTTTCTACATCAGTGAGAGAGAAAACTCCACACGTTCTTTTAAAAATAATATACAAGGTAAAAATATTCAGTTGTAACCACTATCCTTTTAAAGCAAGTTTTATGCCCAGAGTAAAAATAAATGGCTCTCCCTGCCACCAGGAGCAGATCTTTCCCACTTTACTTCCATTTCCAAGCTGTTCTCAGCCTAAGACTTAGGTTTCTGAGTACTCTTTCACAATAAACATTTTTAAAATGTTTATTTTATGTCTTAGTGTAAAAATATTCCTGGTTGAAGCTCTTCATTTCCTCAAGCTCTCCTTCTGGCACCCCAGGCACCATTTCCACATTAACACGCTCCCTAAATCCCGGGAAGAGCTCTTCAGTTGGAGTTACACCAGCTCCGGGGCAAGTATTTATATTCTTGGACAAGGAGATGTCTCCACAGTGAAAACACAAGACACGAGCAATGCCAAAGGAAAATTCCTGCCCAATCGAGACATATTTTCACCTTTTAAAAAAAGCCAAAAAGAGGCTTTCAGCATTTTGTTTTCAATAATTAACAATGTAAATTAAACTACAACAGAGTGTTTACTGTGGGGTTTACCATCATCACTAGACATTAACCACACAGGGACATGTGTGCAATAGATATACACACCCACACATACATGTATATAAATGTGCGCATGTGTGTGATATACACAGGGTGTCCATAAAGTTCATATGCAAATGCACACATACATACACATATCGACACCCTGTACATATGCGTGTATGTGTATATATATATATATATATAGCAGCAGAGTAAACTAGTTCAGAGAATCTGTGTGTTCTAATTGGACAGACGTGACTAGAGCTCAGTAAATCTGCCTGATTGTGACTACCGTATATACTCGAGTATAAGCCGAGTTTTTCCCAGCACAAATTTTGTGCCGAAAAACCTGAACTCGGCACAAAACTCGGCTTATACTCGAGTATATATGGTATAACTTCTCTAAGCCTCATTTTTCTCATCTGTAAAATGGGGCCAGGGCAGTTCTTGCTTCTTAGTGTTGTTTTAAAAATTATAAGAGATACCAGTAAATGGTTGCTGCTACTATTATATGATTACATGTTATATATGACATTAGATAGTAGAAAATGTAACAAGATATAACACTAACGAGCAAATGGTCAACACTAACAGAAGAGAGTCGTATGTAAAACAGTGTAGCAAACTACATCCCGCCTCTAAACAGTGCATAGAGATGGAAAGTTCATGAGGGCTGCAGCGTTCCATAAGTGAACTCTGCACCAACCCTGCTCCGTGAGCCAGACATAAATAATTCCTTTAAAACATTTTTTAAAGTAATTTCAGCTATTATCATAATAACAGAACAGTTCCTATTACCTTCTAGTTGCCTCTTCAGTTTTCTCAAATCTTTTATGAGGTCTTCAAATTTGACTTGGGAGGCCAAAAAGAAATCTTGTGGTTCAGGCAGGGGGAAAACACTCTTTTCTGTTCCAGCTTCCTAAAAGATAACGGTGAACAGAAGTACATTATTTTTCCCAATCGTCACTTCCAGCTGAAATTCAAAAACATCAGGGGGGAAAAAAAAAAAAAGCCCAAACAGCTTTTTATTGGATGTCTGAATAAGAACCACAGCACTGCTCCTCTGCTGTTCCTAAATTTGGACTTAGGACTTTGAAGTGCTTCCGTGTCCTTCACGCTATCACTTTGGTTTTGTTGGCAGTGGGAACGGCTATGGCACATGCTAGGTTCTGTCTTGCCTCATGAATCAAAAAGAGAATTGTCAGCTCTGTCCTTATCTTGGACCCTCTACTTCCACGGGAAAGGCACAGGGGAACACGTGAAAGTACTTACATGTGAAGTCCCAGTCTGCGCTGCACATGCTAGCAATTAGAGAAGTCAGCTTTGAGCACGCCAGTATGAACTGGGAGGTGCCGAATAAGAAAGCAGTGTGGTGGCAGACACAGTCACCTTCCCTTCACCTTTACCCACCTTTCTCCACAGCTCGCCACTCTGTGTGTGTGAGTACGATCAGATTCTTTGCATATTCGAAAAGCTTTTCCAAATGTTCTTTGGCTTATCATAGGAGATATTCACTGAGGGCATATATGGTTGGGTTCAGTTTTGACAAGCTCCACAGCTATACCTAATTGAGCATCTAAGCTGAGAAGTGTCTTAAGGGACAGAAGTGTCTCTTAGGCACAGAGAAACATAAGCTGAGCCTCCAATTTCCTTTCCAGCCCAGCTCGCTTTCTCCCTGAGTTGTTTAATATAAGCTTTGTATCTTGCATATCTCAGACAGTCTTCAGTTATCCCCCTCTCCACACGGGCTCCGGCTGCCAGCTTCCCTTCACATTCCATCTTCCCTGCCGCCATTAGGACTAACTCCAAACTCTACGACTGCTTTACAAGGCACTTTAGGATCTGGCCTCTGTCTCCACCGTCAGCCTGATTTCTACCTTCCCCCGACCTCCAACTCCTTCTCCCAGACCTTTGTGAAGTAATACAACATGCCACAATCTCTTGCCTCTAGGTCTTTGTCTGTAAAACTGTCCCTTTCCTACTATTCCCTAGAGCCTCCTTACATTTCCTTGTTCATACTCATCCTTCAAGACTCAAAACGAATGCCACTTCCTCAAAGATTTCCCCTAACTTCTGGCACTCTGGTGTTTGTCCCCTTTCTCTCCAAAGAGTCCTGGATGCTTACTATTATCACAACACCTATCACCATTAACTTCAAAATTGCCACGTTAGCTTGTATGTCTTCCCCACTAGACTATAAACACCTCAAAGGCAGAAACTATATTTTGTTCTTGGTACAGTAAACAACATCTGGCATAACAATAAACTTAACTTTTGGTTGGTGGGCACCATTACAGAGTGCTTATAAAACACTGTTCTGGGAAGTTTGGTGCCTTTAGCAGGAGGCATCTAATTTATCACATTTTCTTGTGGTTTCAAGAATCCCTTGGACCCTTCACTTTCTGTTAAGGCATTAGTTTCACTTGAATGCTAAGAGAAGGTGGTTTTCCTCATTTTATCAGAATAAAATGTAATTATTTTTCATCTTCCTACACTTATTTTACTACTTTAACAAACAATGGAAGTACTACCCTAGTCTGCGTGCCAAGATGGAATGACATCTAAGATGCTTACCACAAAGCTCCATGGTAATCTACACTGGAAGCATGTGGGCATAATATCTCTATTTTCCAAAAATTTTTTTATTATTAAATCATAGCTGTGTACATTAATGCAATCATGGGGCACCATACACTCATTTTATAAACAGTCTGACACATTTTCATCACACTGTTTAACATAGCCTTCCTGGCATTTTCTTAGTTATTGTGTTAAGACATTTATATTCTACATTTACTAAGTTTCACATGTACCCTTGTAAGATGCACCACAGGTGTAATCCCACTAATCACCATCCCTCCGCCTATACTCCCCCCTCTCTCCACTCCCTCTCCCCCTTCCCCATATTCTTAGGTTATAATTGGTTTCATAGTAGGGCTGAGTACATTGGATACTTTTTCTTCCATTCTTGAGATACTTTACTAAGAAGAATATGTTCCAGCTCCATCCATGTAAACATGAAAGAGGTAAAGTCGCCATCTTTCTTTAAGGCTGCATAGTATTCCATGGTGTACATATACCACAATTTATTAATCCATTCGTGGACCAATAGGCACTTGGGCTTTTTCCATGACTTAGCAATTATGAATAGGGCTGCAATAAACATTCTGATACAAATATATTTGTTATAATATGATTTTTGGTCTTCTGGGTATATACCTAGTAGAGGAATTATAGGATTGAATGACAGATCTATTTTTAGATCTCTAAGTGTTCTCCAAACATCTTTCCAAAAGGAATGTATTAATTTGCATTCCCACCAGCAGTGTAGAAAGAAATCCCATCTATATCAATTTTGCTAAATGTTCTTATCATAAAAGAGTGCTGAATTTTGTCAAATATTTTTTCTGTATCATTGAAAGGATTTCATGGTCCCTGTTTTTACACCTATTTTACACCACCTACGTGGTGAATTACATTATAGACTTGTGTATGCTGAACCATCCTTGCATCGCTGAGATGAAGCCCACTTGGTTGTGGAATTATTTTTTTAAGTGCAGTTGAATTCAGTTTGCTAAGATTTTATTGAGAATTTTTGCATCTATATTCATAAGGAATATTGGTTCATAGTTTTCCTTCTTAGTTGTTTCCTTTTCTGGCTTTGTTACCAAGGTGATATTGGCTTTATAGGATGAGTTGGGGAGAGTTCCTTTTCTCCCAGTGTTATGAAATAATTTCTGTAGTATAGGTGCCAGTTCTTTTTTGTAGGTTTGGTAAAATTCAGATCGTGATGCCATCTGGTCTGGGACTTTTTTGTTGGAAGATATTTTTATTGCTGTTTCAATTTCATTACTTGACATTGGTCAGTTTTGGAGTTATATTTCTTTGTGATTGAGGCTACGGAGGTTGTGTGTTTCTAAGAATTTGTCCATTTCCTCCACACTTTCAAGTTTATGAGCATACAGATTTTTATAGGAGTCTAAGATGATATTTAGTTTTTCTGTGATTTTTTCTTTTTAATTTTTATGTTTCTGGTTAATCTAGCAAGAGGCTTATCAATTTTGTTTATCTTCTCAAAGAACCAGGTTTTTGCTTCATTAATCTTTGCTTTATAAATCTAGGTGGTCCTGTGTTACGCGCATAAATATTTAGGATTATTAAATCTTCTTGTTGAATTGTTTCCTTCACCATTATATAGTGACCATCTTTTTCCTTCTTTACTTTTATTGATATGAAGTCTATGTTATCTGATATGAGAATGGCTTTTTTTTTTTTTTTTTTGTTGGTTTCCATTTGCATGTAATATCCTTTCATCTTGAGTCTAAAGGATTCCTTGTGTTTTAGATCTTTTTCCTGGAGACAGAAGATAATGGCTTGTATTTTTTAAATCTGTTCAGCCAGCCTATGTCTTTTCAGTGGAGAGTTTAAGGCATTCACATTTGTTGGAAATGTTGATACATGCGGTGGATTTCTGTACATCCTGTTGTGTAGACCCTTATTACTTTTTTTTTTTTTTTTACCTGTTGAAACATTGTGGTATATGGACTCTGAACTTTAGCTTTTGGCTGGTTTTATACTGGTGGGTGTCTATCATATTGATCAGGGTATGATGAAGTACTGAGTACTTCCTGCAGGTTAGGTCTAGTATTTGAACATTCTCTCAGTGATTGCTTATCTGAGAAAATTTTTATTTCTCACTCATATGAGAAACTTAGTTTTGCAGGATACAAGAGTCTAGGCTGGCCATTATTCTGTTTGAAAAGGCTGAAGGTGAAGTCTCCAATCCCTTCTTGCTTGTAAGGTTTTAATTGAGAAGTGTGCAATTAGTCTGATCAATTTTCTTGCTGTTTTTGCCTTACTGCTTATAGGAGTACCTCTTGCATGTTTACTTAGGTGGCCTAATGATTATGCGTTGTGGTGACTACCTGTTTACAATGATTCTCCTGGAAATCCTATATGTTTTTTGTGGATGGATATCTAGATTTTTAGCAATCAGGGAAATTATCCCTGATAATTCCCTTAAGTAAATCATCCAACCTTTGTGAATTTTCTTCTTTGCCCTCAGGGATGCCTATGATTCTTATATTTGGCCTTTTTATATATTCCCACATTCTTGTAGGCTTTGTACATGTCTCTTATTTGTCTGTTCTTTCTCTTCTACTGTATGTTTAGAACAAAGGTATTATCATCAATTTCTAAGATTATTTTTTCTGTCTGATCATGCCTATTCTTAAGGTGTTCTGCTGTGCTTTGTAAATCCATGAAAGAATTTTTCATTTCCAGAAGTTCTATTTGTTTTTAAAATATTTCAGTTCTGTTAGAGAATTTTTCATACATTTCCTGTGTTGGCTTTGTGGCTTCTTTGCATTGGTTTTCTATTTCTCTTGTATTTCCATGAGCTTCCTTATAATCTATGTTTGAAATTCTTCATCTGCCATTTTAACCTTTTCATTTATGTTGGTGTTCCTTGGTAGGAAGTTATTGTTTTCTTCAAGCAGTGACCTTTCAAGTTGATTTTTCCTATTTCTGGAGTTTTTCACTGGTTTCTATTTTGGAGGCCTCTCAATCAAGAGTCAAGAGTGTTAGTGCTGACTTATGGGCCTGTCTGAGACAGAGAGACCCTGACTATGTCAGAGAGAGGAGTGCTGGTCCTGAGTTGCCTTTGGGTTGCTCTAGCAGGTTTAATGAACTTCTCGGGTTACCTCTGACCTACTATCTTCACTCCTTCCCCATGGGGTGTAATGAGTTAGGTCCTCCAGCTTACTGTTGGTGATGGCAGATGGTACTTGTGACCATAAATCAGCCACACCCTGTTTGCTTGAGTTGGAAGATGCTTTGGGCTATATCATTGTTCACCCTGTCATTGGTTGATATTTGTGGGAGTGAGCCAGCTGGTGAGATGTTCTTTTGTGTTTATGGTAGACTCTGGTCCCTGAAGTGTAGTACTTGAGTCCCCAAGTTTTAGGAGAAATCCTGTATCTCTAGGGGGGTTTCTTGATCTCCACTATCACCAAGGTGGGGGAGGAGCGAGGAAATTGGTGGCTAGGTTGCCTGAGCCTGAGAAGCTTTGCAAAGCTTCAGCAGGGTTAGGTGTTGCTTTTCCAGCCATTAGGGGAAGCCAGTGGTAGAAAGGTCTGGACAAACTCTCTAGAATGGCAGAACGGGGGGGCTAAACATTTGCATGCTAAGGCACTGGGCTGGGTTCTTTCTGCTGTTATCTAGTAGTGTAGCTTTTCTGTGGGAAGGGGTAGGCTTTCTCCCAAGTGGTCACTCCTTGGAACCCCCACACGCCCCATAAGGTTGAGTCAGTAAATGGCGTAAAGGGTGTGAAAATTGACCTCCCTGGCAGTAGGTGGCACTTGCTGGAAGGAATAAGCTTAGATGTTGCATTGGGTCTTGTGGCTGGCTCTAGTCCCCTGGAAGGAACACTCCAATGCCCCATGTGGTGGGATGATTTCTTAATCTTAATCTCTGCTGCAGCTGAGGTGGGTAGGGGAGTGCAGCTGGGCAGGACAAGGTTGGGTGAGCTTGCCCTCAGGTTGCCCAGAAGCTGGTGAGTTAGTTATTTTGGGAAAGGTCAAAGGTCTACTCCCAGCTTCTGGGCAGAGCCCCATTAGGGAGAGGCTGAAGTGGCCTCACCCAGATAGGAAGTCTGTTTGTGGAGGCAGGTGTAGGGATCATGAGGAAACTCGCTCTTTCTTCCCCAAAAGTTCACTGAAAGATCATTCACAGTTAAGGCAGATTAATAAGAGAAATGTTTATTTACAAATATCATGTACATGGGGGAACCACAAGAATGATTACCCCCTGTCTCAATGATGGTCACTTACTTTCATAGATGCCTTTTTGAAGGGAGGGGGAGAATGTGGAGTACAGGTGCAGCAAGTGGTTGCTAGGGAGGATGAACGGATGGGGGAAATAGATTGACTTATAAATTAACCTGAGAGTCAGATATTATGTTTTAAATGACTTGGGCCAGGTTTGCCAACACTGAGGGGAGGAAAGGAAGTCCCCCTGGTCTCCCCTGATCTGGTCAGTCTGGTTTTATGTAGACAGAGGGAAAGTCCCTTTCAATGCTTTTGGATTATGAATGGCCTTTAATTCAAAATATTCTTTATGTTAATTAGTCATATTTTGGGGTGAAATTTCCTTAGCTCCTTCACAGATCTGGCTCAGACTCACAAACTGGTAGCCCACAGTGGGCCCTCCCCTTCTCCCACCCTCTGCTCCACAGTATCCCCACTTCTGCTGGTAGGCTGGATCCCAGCCTAGGCGAGCTCCCTGGTGACTGTGATGTAGGCCAGAATGTTCTCTGCCCAGGAGCCCAGGCTGAGCTGAGAGTGTAGTCCTCCCACGGGGGAAGTGTTCCCTATGCACACATCACAGCCAGCACCCCACACCTCACTCTCCACACTGACCTTCCCGTGTAGGCTCCCTCACCTTTCTAGACCAAGTAGGTGGATCTTTAACCATGCCAGGGAGAAGCAGGCTTGGCCTGAGTCACTCCCAGGGTGCCCAAGCAGGATTGATATCCCTCTGCCTTGGTCCTGCACAGTTCTGATGGAGCCACTGGGCAGCAACACCAGAGTGGGCTGGTGAGCAGGGAGCTCACAGTCTGGGCACCCCTTGGTGTGCTGCAGGACCCAAGGAGGAAAATCCTGAGTACCCCACTCTGTGGAAACCCTGATGTGGTGGCTCAGTTCTCTCTCAGTAGCCACAGGTGGGATAGGGTAGGGGCAGAAGCAATCTGGCTGGAAGGGCATCTGCTCTGAATGCCCAGGCTCTGGAATCATACAAATCACCCAGGATATGCTGGATCCTCATGGATCCCATAGTCTGGGATGGAGTTGGGAAATGTATGTGTGGAAGCAAACAAGACAAAACCTGAGGGGTTGAAGCTGCCTGGGGAGAGTAAATGTGCCTGGTGAGTGGAGAAGCAATATGACACCTGCCATCCCAGCTTAGGTCTGTGGGGGTCTGTGGAAGGTGTCCCAGAGGTACTGGGAACCTTGTGCCCTGACCACAAGCACTTCCACAAGTCTGCTCCGGTGAGCAGAAAGTCTCTCCAATAACTCGGGGATCCCTTCCCCTGTCAGAGATGCAGAGAAAGGTACCCTTCTTTGCTGGCCTCCAAGCCTTTTTGGGGGTGTCCTCCAATGATGTCTTGTTCCTTATTTTGCTCTGCAACTTCCTCCCATGGAATCTCTTATAGGATCTGCCACTTTTCCCTCAGTATTCCACCAGCTCTATGATTGTTTTTTCTTTTTCATCTAGAATGTTTTCTTTCTGAGGTGATCTGGCACCTGGTCAGCCATCTTGTTAGCATCCAGAACACTTTGTCCCAAAGTTCACATAGAGTGTACAATCTGACTCCTCTTTTATCAGCTGTATCACCATGGCTAAATACCTTAACCTCGGTGTGCCTTCATTTCCTCCTTTGTAAAATGGAGAATCTCAGTACCTATTTTATAGGGCAATTTGAGAAATGCACAATGTAAGGTACATGAAGTACTTTGTAGGTTCCTGACTGGATTAACTTCAGTTATCAGCAAATGTTACATGCACATCAACTCCACATGGGTGAGCCAGGGTGTAGGACAGGGGTATCTGGTGTTACCGGCCTTAGAAAGGAGGGCATGAGCATGACTCGTAGAGGAAGCAGAGAGAGCAAAAGTTGAGGAGCATGAAACTGAACAAAGGATCTCAAGTGCTAGGTATGGAGCCTGGACTTTATCCTTGGGGAAGGGGAGGTCCAGGGAGATTTTATGCTGGAATGTAGGTCACATTTGCATATTCTGCATTTATAGTGTGGTAACTGTAGAGGATGAAACCCAAGATGATCCCTGATGCAAACAGCTCAATCCAGACTGCAATGACCCAGATGCACTAGGAGGAAGACCTACACAACTACCAGGAGAGGAGAGGGGGTGGAATAATTTTAAACGATCAAATGAGATGGGAAGAAAGAGGAAAAGGAGTCTAGCATGAATTCTAGGTTTCTGGCCTGGGTGACCAGGTGGATGGTGGGACCATAGCTGGAAAAGGAACCCAGAGGGGAATGATGGGCAGCCTTGAAGATGACATTCAACTGGGTATTTGGATCTGGGGCTCAAGGGAGTGGACTGCTTTGGAAATACAGGAGCGGCTCCCTGCCTTCAGGATCACCTCCATGGAGTAGAAGATACTGTTGGAGGAGAAAGCAGGCAGAGATTGTGTGCCATTGGGATGGCACTCAGCAAAGAGTGAGACAGTTAGGAGGAAAAGCTGGGAACTATGATGTCACAAAGCTAAGGTGGATAGTTACATGAAATAAAGAAGAGAGAAGCATTCATGTGTCAGAAGATGCCAAGCAAAGCGAGAGCTGAAGAGTATTATCCTTTATACTATAGTAATATGATGGGAGGAGAAGGCTACCAGCACAAATTGAAGGGTTAATGACATACATAATGAAGTCCCTGTTTTCAGAGACAGGTGGTAGAGCCACGTGAAACTGCTTGCTCTGTCCACCATGCCTTGCCCACCTGCCCACTGTCCACCATTTCCCAGCTGCCCCTAACTCTGCCTACAACCTCTGACCCTTTAAGGCTCCTTTGGATGACAGGGGATGCAGACTGTGCTTGATGCCACTGGCAGAGCAGGAATGTGATGAAGTTAGGATCTGAAAGAGATCAAAGTGGATGGAATCAAGCCCTAAGGTGGTAGGTAAGATTAGAAGAACCTGCCCTCCAAGGCTATAGACTCTGAAGTGAAGATCAACAGAAGTAAATAGCAGATTAATCTGCAGTCGTATGTGGTTGGAATAAAAAGTTTGAGGGCGTTCATGCCCATACAAACCTAATATTATGAATAGGGACAAATCTCTTGTTTGTGAAGCCTAAAGCTTATGCCCTTTAAAAAAGCTGACAAATAACACAAATACCACAAAATGCATTAATAAAATCACAATATTTTGACTGATAAAGTGTTTGATACCTCCTCTAGGAAACTTACTTGCCCTCCGTTTTGGGACTGCACACTCATTGACCACCTTTCATTTGACAACCATTTCTGAAATATTTTCTAAGGAAAGAATAGGAGATAACATGGCTGATCAAAATTATTTTTATTGATAGATGTGATGCGAAAAACATGTCTTTTCACCTATGTTCACTGTTTGTAGTATTGCTACAGGTTTTAGCCCTAATAAGATGAAAATTGATAAAATCTAAAAAAAAAAGAGGTTGCCTAGGGGCAGCCCTACATACAGGGTGGGGATGTGGTACTTGGAGCTTGGCTCCACATGCAGGCCGGCGTTCCAGTTCCATGGTGCTGCAGGGAGTGAGAAGAAAACTGAGTGGGACACATAAACCAAGATCTGCCTTTGTACTCTTGCTGGGGCCCAGGAATGTTTAGGATGACTCTGGAGGGGGTAATGCCATGTCCTGCTGACTCTGCTGGTTCTCAGGTATAGAAATGCTAATTAAAGACATGATGTAGGAAGTGTCACTAGACCGGCTTTTGTGAGTCTATTTCTTTCTTTCTTTTCTTTTTTTCCTAAAAATCCTTAGGTTGTAAGGAGATTAAAAAAATTCATTTGAGGCTAAAGTTGTTAAAAGGTCAACATCTCCACTGCATTTAGAAAGGTTTCTTGTTTTAGAAATACCATTTATCTCCTGCACCTGTAAAGATGCTCACATTCTCAGGCCAGGCTGTTTTTCTGTTGTTGGTGCAAGGTTCTTTTACCAGTTAGAGGTTGTCTCATAAAACGTGTCATAAGCTAGAAATGCAGGCCCCTGTCTTTTTATCTGAAGGCTATTAAGTACCCATTTCAGGATCCGGTTGGGGTGGGTGTCTAGTCATTCCTTTCAGTATTTAAAAAAAAATTTAAATTAATTTATTATATTAAAACTGGATTCATTTAAGTGGTGCAAAAATCAAAGATACAAAATGTGTGTAGTGCAAATTAAGACATGCTCATTCTTGTCCTCTTTTGCCTTCTAATTCTCCCCAAGGAGGCAATGACTGTTACAGATTTCTAATATATCTTTCACGAGATCTTTGCATATGTAGGCAGGCATGTATATATAGTACCCCACCCCTTTTTTTTGAGACAGAGTCTCACTTCTTCACTCTTGGTAGAGTGCCGTGGTGTCATAATTCACAGCAATCTCAAGCTCCTGGGTTTAAGCAATTCTCTTGCTTCAGCCTCCCAATTAGCTGGGACTGCAGGTGCCTGCCACAATGTCCAGCTATTTTTAGAGATGAGGTCTTGCTCTGGCTCAGGCTGGTCTCAAACATGTGAGCTCAGGTAATCCACCAGGCTTAGCCTCCCAAGTGCTGGGATTATAGGCGTGAGACCCTGTGCCTGGCTAGTTTTCCTTTTTTAAACACAAATGAGGACCTACTGCACATGTGGGCCTTGGGAACATTCAATCAGTACGTATACAACAGCTTCCTTCTTTTTATGGGTGCATAGCATACATGGAAGAAAATTGGGCTTGAATTATGGAAGATAGGGTAAAGCTTGGTATTCAATACTATATGTGATTTAGTGGAAACAGCTTAAAAAAAAATCTATCCTCAATTCATCTATAGCAGGGGTCCTCAAACTTTTTAAACAGGGGGCCAGGTCACTGTCCCTCAGACCATGGGAAGGCCGGACTATATTTTTTTAAAAAAAAAAAAAATTATAAACAAATTCCTATGCATACTGCACATATCTTATTTTGAAGTAAAAAAACAAAACGGGAACAAATACAATATTTAAAATGAAGAACAAGTAAAGTTAAATCAACAAATTTACCAGTATTTCAATGGGGACTATGGGCCTGCTTTTGGCTAATGAGATGGTCAATGTCCGATTCCATATTTGTCACTGCTAGTCATAACAAGCGATGCAAATGTGCATCAGTTAGTCTAGATCTGGTTGGAGATTTCAGATGTTTCATTCTGGAAAAAGTCTGTTCACAGACATAAGTGCTGCCAAAGATGGTTGCCATTTTGAGTGCATGGTTCCTGAGATTAGGATATGTCTCAGAGGGGAG
>CAUYPK010026653.1:0-12443 GCA_963574355.1 Loris lydekkerianus | reverse complement strand
AATCATCAGAGAAATGCAAATCAAAACTACTTGGAGATATCACCTAACCCCAGTAAGAGTAGCCCACATAACAAAATCCCAAAACCAGAGATGTTGGCGTGGATGTGGAGAAAAGGGCACACTTCTACACTGCTGGTGGGATTGCCCACTAATATGTTCCTTCTGGAAGGATGTTTGGAGAATACTTAGAGATCTAAAAATAGACCTGCCATTTGATCCTATAATTTCTTTACTAAGTTTATACCCAGAAGACCAAAAATCACAATATAACAAAGACATCTGTACCAGAATGTTTATTGCAGCCCAATTCATAATTGCTAAGTCATGGAAGAAGCACAAGTGCCCATCAACCCATGAATGGACTAGTAAATTGTGGTACATGTACACCATGGAATATTATGCAGCCTTAAAGAAAGATGGAGACTTTACCTCCTTCATGTTTACATGGATGGAGCTGGAACATATTCTTCTTAGCAAAGTATCTCAGGAATGGAAGAAAAAGTATCCAATGTACTTAGCCCAACTATGAAGCTAAATTATAGCTTTCACATGAAGGCTATAACCCAACTATACCACAAGACTATGGGGAAAGGGTCAAGGAAGGGGAAGGGAGGGGGGAGTTTAGGATGGAGTGAGGGTGATGGGTGGGGCCACATCTATGGTGCATCTTAGAATGGGTACAGGTGAAACTTACTAAAGGCAGAATACAAAGGTCTACATACAATAACTAAGAAAATGCCATGAAGCCTATGTTGAACAGTTTGATGAGAATATTTCAGATTCTATATGAAACCAGCACATTGTACTCCTTGATTGCACTAAAGTACACAGCTATGATTTAACAATAAAAAAAAAGATAAAGTCTGTTCCCATTGAACATTGGTGAGAAAAATGATTTTCCCTTTGTTCCAAGTTGCTTTCCTTTGCTTTGCTCTTCAATCACCTATAAAATCTGAAAAGTTATAAGCTAGATAAAATGCAAGGGCTGGAAACGGTGCTGTCAGTATCTCCAGAGTGTCTCAGAGAGAGGCATGATATGCTCAGGGCTCTTGGAAGTGGTTCCAAAGTGAGCTCTTTGCCCAATTAAATAATTGGTATTCCTGTTTCCCTATATATCCTAGCTTGTAGGGGCCCAAATCAAGCTTACATTAAAATACAGGAAAGATTATTCCCACCTAGCAACTTAAGCTGTCACTAACATTCTAAAATTTTGCAACTTTCTGTGCTAAAACTGGGACAAGCCTTAATTATCTTCATGTGGCTTATAAAACATAAATATTCTCTGCTTAATTTATTGAATATTTTCCAAGTTCAAACATGGTCATCACCTGCCATAGCAATGTTTTACATTAACTGTGTTCTTAAAGAAAATTTCTTAAGAAGTGTTATTTTAGATTTTTCTACTTATTATTGAACCTTGTCATTGTGTAAGCTATTCTAATTGAGATGTAGGGAAAGAAATAAGAGATTTAAAGTAAAAATGACCAGTGTCTGCATTTTAGCTTCATTAATTAAGAGCAGGTAAAAGGTATGTGAGAATTAAAGAATGAAACATGATAAACATGATCATTTATTGATAATATCAAATTATACACACATGCTATAAATAGTGAGAATACCTGTTCTCATGATAACAACACTTAAATCTTAATTTTTAGTATTAGAATCTTTCCAAAGATAACACACTACAGGTGAGACACAAGTCTACAGTTTTATTTCATTTAAAAGCTTCAATCTATTGGATCTAGTTATTCCAATATAAAATGTGAGAAATTTCAGAGGAATTAGTGAAGACAGATGGCACTGAAATGACATAGCTGCACATAGTAGGTTGCTAAATAGCTGATCATGATTATTTTTAGAATCATCTAGCTGTGGGTGAAGCTAGAGGAGGCTGGTATTTCCCCCTGAAATCTCCAGTGGGTTGTGGCCCCAAGTTTCTGCTTCCCCCTTGTAATTCATGCCTCCGCTGGCAGAGGGGGGTTAGAATGTACAGCAGAGTAGATAAAGTAGTCTGGGAAATGTCCAGTTAGAGGGGCTAGCTAGAGACAAGAATATAAATGAAATTAGAAAGTAATTGATAGTTGCCCCCACAGATTCCCTGTAGCCACAAGCACCTCGACCTGAGGCTGTGATTTTCCTTCATTAACTTTCCCCAGAAGCATTCTTTGATTAGAATCCTGCTGTCCTTCAGCCTGGCAACTTTTCTCCACTAAACAAAGAACTGCCTGTTTAATTGAAGCATGAAGCTATTACCTTTTCACTTTTTGTCTTATAAGAATATGCCCCAAACTTTTCAAATAAATAAATTCTGTGTGTGTGAGATTTTTTCAGCCCTTCTCTCCCATTGTCTGCCAGAGCCTGGGTGGTTGGGTCAGGTTCCTGCTGTAAGGAGGAGCCCCCCGTCTACCACCTACCCACTACATTTAACCTCCTGACTCTTGATTGATTTATCACTTCGGAATGATTGCTATGACATTTGAAGAGACAGGAAATTAAAAGTACAATTATTTCAGAGCAAAAAAAAAAAAAAATAATTTTGACTTATAACAAATATATTTTGTAAGGCTATAGCTGCAATAGGCAGTGATTCCTCTGATTGATTCACACAAAGTAAATTTTCAATTTACTTTGAAGCTTTTCAGATTTATTTCATTTGAAAATTAAAAGTATGTTGCACTATTCACCATTGTAGATGCCACTAAGAACATTGGTGATTCATAGGAAGAGGTCAAAATATCAACATTAAGAGGAGATTAGAAGAAATTGATTACAGTCTTCAATGGATGACTACAAACGATCCCAGATTTTAGTTGAGGAAGTCACTGCAGATGTTGTGGAAATAGCAAGATAACATAATTAGAAGTGGAACCTGAAGATGTGACTTAATTGCTGCATTTTCATAGTAAAACCTGAGCACATGAAGAGTTGCTTCTTATGGATAAGCAAAGAAAGAGTTTTCTTGAGATAAAATCTACTCTTGGTGATGATGCTGTGGACAGTTTTGAAATGACAACAAAATACGTAGGCTATTCCATAAACTTTGCTTGCAGGGCCTGAGAGGACAGATTCCAATTTTGATAGAGGTTGTACTGTGTGTAAAATGCTATCAAACAGCATCATATGCTACAAAGTAATCTTTTGTGAAAGGAAGAGTCAATTGATGCAGCATACTTTATTGCTGTCTTATTTTAAGAGGTCACCACAGTGCCTCAATCTTAGCAAACACCATCCTCAACAGCCAACAACCATTAACATCAAGGCCATGCCCTCTACCAGCAAGAAGTTGACTCACTGCAGAGTCAGATGATCCTTAGCATTTTTTTTTTTTTTTAGCAATAAAGTACTTTAAAGTATACGTGTTATTTCCTTAGATATAATCCTATTGTATTCTTAATAATCTACTGTATTGTTTAAATATAACTTTTGTATGCACAGGTAAACAAAAAAATTTATGTGACTCTCAATGTGAAATTTACTTTATCACAGTGGTCTGGAACTGAACCTGCTATATCTTTGAGATATGCCTGTATGTGTATCCTTTATATATTCTCTGTCCTTTTACATTATGCCCAAATAGAAACACACACACACACACACACACACACACACACACATAAGGAAAGAGTAAGAAGAGAGAAATATGCAAATTCAGTGTTGAGAGTATCCATGAGAAAAGAGTTTTCTGGTCAGTGATTCTATAATTCTTTCTAAAATGATAGATCTTCCAGGGGGCTCAATTATGTTTCTTATATTCTTTAGATTCAGGGAATTTTTGTTGCTTAGATAAATTGGTCATATTACTGTTTCATGTAGCAAATATCTGATGATATATTTTTGCATTTGTTTGTGGTTATAGTGTGTTAGAACTACTTGCCAGACTTGAGGATGATGATGAAGACGTTGACGGTGACACACCAGTTGAGTAAGTCAGTTTGAAGTCTGGAAGTAGGGAACCTTTGATGGATCTCTTTGGGACAACAGGGCTTGTGCTAAGGCAAAAGGAAAAGGAAAACTATGGAAAGATATCAAAATTTATGGCAGGGTGAGCATACAATATTTACTCCACTTGAATTTGCAGACAAATACTGTTGAAAACAATTTTCCATCTTTTCAGAAGAAAAAGGTTCATAAAAGACCATAATTTTATTAAAATTTTCTTTCTTAACAGAGGACTACAGAATGCTACTTACTCTTAAATACTGGTTCTTTCTTATTTTTTCCTGGATATCCTCTGATTCCCAGTTTTGTAAATTTTCTGTGAGCACATGAGACTCATTGGAAAGCTGAAAATATTTAGTTAACTAAAGGCCTCTTCACGCTTATTGGGTATTTATTGGTGTTGATTTGTTTCTGAGTATTCTCCCCTAGAGTACTTCCTATTGTACTGGTCTGAAGGCACCTTATCATGGACTCACTGTAATGAAATAATACCTTCTTAAAATTGCTTGCATTTGAACTGCAGAAATGTTCAGGAGATTTTTCTTCTGCCCTTCTATTATTCAGTTACATAACCATTCACCAGCTTTGTGAATGTTGGAGAGAGGAATTTAACTGATCCCTGTTGCAATTTGTTTGTCTCTAAACAAAGATTACATTGGAGCAACTGGTGAATGCAAACAGTTCTTCAAACGACCCTGAATTTCCATTTTCTAGAACTTATTTCATCATGGACCATCAATGAATGGTTCATTCTGCTATTACTTAAATTGTATGTCTGAATATTAGCTGTACAGTTCTGTAATGGAGCTGCCCAGGGATAGGACAAAATTTAGACAGAGAAAAGGAAGCATTTCTTTCCTCTTTCCCTACTCTAAACAAAATAAAGTGGATTCTGTTGTGTTTTATTTTCTATTTAAATTACAAAACCAAACCTCATTGCAAGGGTCTAGGAGGCATTTGCAGTAGTTCCTGTGAGAAATGTGGTGTTTCAGATCAGCGAGGTGATCTTGGATTTGGAGTTAAAACTGGAACTCATCTTGGCTCTGGCATTCAATATTCACTTGACATTCAGCAAATCAAGCTTAAACTTCTTTAAATTTTAGATGATTCAAATGTAACCTGGCAATAATTCTATGATGTCTATTTAGTGGGTGTTATATTATAACAAATTAATAATACGAGTAAAATAACATATGTAAGTAAAGTGCTTTGAAAATCATTAGCAGGTTAGTGTTTGATGCACATATATTTTAGATAGGAAAGTAAAAAGTATCTCATGAAATGGAAAGGTGAAAATTTTAGTTATTAGTAAAAAAATTTTAAATAAACTTCTGAATTTTGTTTTAAACTTATATTTATAAAGGTCTTTGTGTTCTGTTAAATTCTTAATGTGGGTTAGACGAAATCTGTGATTAATTTTATTTTTACTTCCTTTTGCAGTGGGAAGATTAAGAAAATGGTGCATTTAATTGTGTCATCCATTGCATTCGGGTATGAGAGACTGTAGAAAAGACATATATTAAATACCTGTGACATTTAATTTCAATATTTTTAGTGAGAAAGGATTTGAAAAAAAGCAAAAAGCATTTCCACTGTCAATGTTGCCAAATGGCCATGTGCCCCATTTAAGGTAATCTCATTTATTTTGGAATTTTAATTTAAGCAGAACATTAAGATTTGCAAAGAAATAGCATTAAAAACAATGAGGCATGATTTTAAAATCCTGTAAGTGTTTTCTTAAATACCTTATATATCTGGAATCAGTCCTTGATTTTTTTTTTTTTTTTATTCTTTATTCTTTTTTTTTATTGTTGGGGATTCATTGAGGGTACAAGAAACCAGGTTATACTGATTGCATTTGTTAGGTAAAGTCCCTCTTATAATCGTGTCTTGCCCCCAAAAGGTGTGACACACACCAAGGCACCCCCCTTCCCTCTCTTTGCTCTTCCTTTCCCTACCCTTCCTTCCTTTTTTCTCTCCCTGCTCTCCCCTTCCCCCCGCCCCCGGGTCCTTAATTGTCCTCATATCACAATTGAGTACATAGGATTCATGCTTCTCCATTCTTGTGATGCTTTACTAAGAATAATTCACTCCTCGTGTTTAGAAATATTTTACTTAAGGTTCTTCTATACATGAGAGTAAGATTTCATACTATGATACAGTTTTACACAGTATAATTGCTTTGTTTTGAATTAATAATATCTTAATTTCAGTTACAATTATGAAAAATTACTTTGAAGACCAATTAATTCATCTTTATAGATTATGTAAATAGTGTAAGCATTTTATGAGGAATGTGTTTGGATTATGTGAGAGAAAGGCTCAGGAAAAACTTTAGAGCTCAATAATGTAAGTATTTAAGGCATTGAGTTCCTTCTCATGTGCCCACAACTATGCTAGAAGCACCCATGAATTTAATCACAGACTTGTTGAAAATCTCACTGATTAGAAGATTTTACTGGTAAAAGTGGTCTTTTAAGGGCTTATGTTAGTTATTCTTTAATTTGTTTCTTATTACTAAATTATTAATAATTATTCAGGTTTTTAAAAAATTATGCAGATTAATGAGGTTTTCTTTATTATAAGAAATTGGTATAAACTCCTTCTGAAATTCTCAGATTTTAAGATGGGTTTGCAAATAAGCATATGTAATTTTTTTTTTTGGTTGGGGATTCATTGAGGGTACAAGAAACTAGGTTATATTGATTGCATTTGTTAAAGTCTCTCTTATAATTGTGTCCTATACCCAAGAGGCCTGTCACACCCGTGCCCCCCCCTTTCCCTCTCCCTGCATCCCCCACCAGGTACTAGGTCATCAATTGTCCTCATATCAGAATTGAGTACATAGGATTCTTACTTCCCCATTCTTGTGATGCTTTACTAAGAATAATGTGCTTCACTTCTATCCAGTTTAATACAAAAGATGTAAAGTCTCCATCTTTTTTAATGACTGAATGGTATTCCTTGGTATACATATACCACAGCTTGTTAATTCATTCCTGGCTTGGTGGGCATTTAGGCCATTTCTACATCTTGGTGATTGTAAATTGAGCTGCAATAAATAGTCTAGTGCAAAGGTACTTATGATAAAAGGATTTTTTTTTCTTCTAGGTAGATGCCCAGTAATGGGATTGCAGGATGAAAAGGGAGGTCTAGTTTGAGTTCTTTGAGGATTCTCCATACTTCCTTCCAAAAAGGTTGTATTAATTTGCAGTCTCCCCAGCAATGTAGAAGTGTTCCCTTCTCTCCCCATCCATGCCAACATCTGCAGTTTTGATATTTTGTGATGTGGGCCATTCTCACTGGGGTTAGATGATACCTCAAGGTGGTTTTGATTTGCATTTCTCTGATAATTAAAGATGATGAGCATTTTTTCATATGATTGTTAGCTTTTCATCTATCTTCTTTAGAAAAGGTTCTATTCATTTCTCTTGTCCAGTGATATAAGGGATTGTTGGCTTTTTTTATGTTTATTAATTTGAGTTCTCTGTAGATCCTATTTATCATGCTTTTGTTCAATTCATAATATGCAAATATCCTTTCCCCTTCTGTAGGTTGTCTATTTACTTTGATTGTTGTCTCCTTAGGTGTACAAAAGCTATTTAATTTAATTAAGTCCCATTTGTTTATTTTTGTTGTTGCTGCAATTGCCACAGAAGTCTTCTTCCTGAAGTCTTTCCCCACGCCAGTATCTTTAAGTGTTTTCCCCAGAGTTTCTTTGAGGATTTGTATTGTTTCATGCCTTAGATTTAGATTTTTTATTTATCTTAAATCAATTTTTGTGAGTGGAGAAAGAGGTGGGTCCAGTTTTAGTCTCTTACATATGGATATCCAGTTCTTCCAGCAGCATTTATTGAATAGGGATTCTTTCCCTCAGTGTATATTCTTATTTGGTTTATCAAAGATTAGGTGGCTGTAAGATATTAGTTTAATTTCTTAAGGTTCATAATTTTCTTTATAGAGATCCTTCACCTCTTTTGTTAGATATATTCCTAGACATTTCATTTTATTTGAAACTACTGTGAAGGGGATTGTGTCCTTAATTAGCTTCTCATCCTGGCTGTTTGTTGTGTGACCGGAGATGCAAGAGAACAGCAGCTTTGCCACAGGTGCAAGCTCACTCCTGCAATTTTTAAGGGTAAACAAGAAACAGACTACACCACATGGGATGGCATGTAGCAAAGGATTTTTATTCTTGACCACTTTATATATACTGGTAGTCACATACACACTTAATCTACCATCTCTAACTCTTTCCATCTAAGATTAACTTGTGAGGAGACACCAAGTCTACAAATCAGCACAATTTTCCCTGCTTTTTCTTTCTTCTCAGACATGTGTTAACTCTTGAGCAAGGTATCTAAATAAAAATCACAAAGAACTCCTGGGGAAGAAGGGGAAACAAAATCCCTCAAGCACACACTTAGTTTGCCTCATAATGGAGTAATGACTGTGTTCTTCCACAAGGCTGAGACCTGTAGGCTCCAAAGACAATGTGTTTTTAACACCTGCCAACCTCTGGCCCATATCTCCAGTGGAGAGATTGTTAGTCTCTGCGCACATGGGCTTAACAGGAGCATAATATCAGAGAAACTGTTTCAGATTTTTACTTCCGTAAAAACAGACTCTGAGTAAGCCGCAGGGGGAGCCCAGTTCTCCTTTTGCCTTTGTGTTAGCAAAAGTCATTTTTAAGCCATTACAGACTTGCCTTGTGTGGCTTATGTGGGACAGTTTAACCCACAGCTGTTATTAGCGTATACAAAGGCTATTGACTCGTGGACATTGATTTTATATCCTGAGATATTATGGTATTTTTGATCACTTCCAGGAGTCTTGTGATAGTCTATGGGGTTCTCAAAATATAAGATCATAACATCAGCAAGGAGGGAGAGTTTGACCTCCTCTTCCCCCATTTGGATCCCCTTTATTTTCTTCTCCTGCCTGATTGTATTGGCTAGAACTTCCAGCACTATGTTGAATAGTAGTGGCAATAGAGGAAAGCCTTGTGTGGTTCCAGTTCTAAGTGAAAAAGCTTTCAGTTTTACTCCATTCAGTAAAATATTAGCTGTGGGGTTTTTGTAGATAGCTTCAATCAGTTTAAGAAATGTGCCACCTATGTCTATATTCTTCAGGGTTTTAATTTTGAAGGGTGTTGAATTTTATTGAATGCTTTTTCTGCATCTCTTGAGAGGATCATATGGCCTTTGATTTTTCTTCTGTTGATATAGTGAATTATGTTTATGGATTTGTGTATGTTAAACCAGCCTCGTGTCCCTGGGATGAAACCTACTGGATCATGATGTATGCCTTTTTAAATGAGAAGCTGTAGTCTATTGGCTAGGATTTTGTTGAGAATTTTTGCGTCTATATTCATTAGTGACATGGGTCTGAAATTCTCCTTTTTAGTTGGGTCTTTTTCTGATTGTGGCATCAGTGTGATGTTTGCTTCATAAAATGTGTTGGGGAACATTCCTTCCTCCTCAATTTTTTGGAATAATTTCTGCAGTATAGTTATAAACTCTTCTTTGGAGGTTTGATAGAATTCTGGTTTGAAGCCATCTGGACCAGGGCATTATTTTGTTGGGAGTTTTTTTATTGTTTCTTTGATCTCAGTGCTTAAAATAGGTCTATTTAGGATATCTATGTCTTCTTGGTGAAGGGTAGGGAGAGAGTATGATTCCAAATATTGATCCATTTCCTTCACTTTGTCAAATTTCTTGGCATAGAGTTTCTTGTAGTATTCAGAGATAATCTCTTATTTCTCTGTGGTGTCTCTTGTTATTTCCCCTTTATCATTTCTGTTTGAGGTTACTAGAGATTTTACTTTTCTGTGTCTAGTTAGTCTGGCCAAAAGTTTATCTATTTTATGTATTTTTTCATAAAACCAACTTTTTGTTTCATTAATTTCCTGAAAGATTCTTTTGTTTTCAATTTAATTAATCTCTGATTTAATTTTGGATATTTCTTTTCTTCTGCTGAGTTTAGGATTAGATTGTTCTTCTTTTTCCAGTTCCATAAGATGACTTGTGAGTTGTTCATGATCCTTCTTTCTGTTTTTCAGATGTAGGCATCAAAAGGGATAAATTCTCCTCTCAGGATTGCTTTTGCTGTATCCCACAAGTTTAGGTAGCTTGTGTCTTCATTATTGTTATGCTCAAGGAAGTTAATCTCTTCCTCACCCAACTGTCAGCATAAAAAAATGCATCATTCAGCAAATTTTAATTTCCATGCCCTTGTGTGGAGTTGAACATTTTTGTTGGAGTTGAGTTCCAACTTTAATGCCTTGTGGTCTGAGAAGATACAAGGTAAAATTTCAATTCTTTTGATTCTGTTGAGGTTTGTTTTGTGTCCTAAAATATGATCAATTTTGGAGAATGTTCCATGGGCCAAAGAGAAGAACTTATATTCTTTAGCTTTTGGATGGAGTGTTCTATATATGTCTATCCAGCACAGTTGTTCTAGGATCACATTTAAGTCCCATGTGTTTTTGTTTATTTTCTGTTTAGAGGATCTGTCCAGCTCTGTAAGAGGAGTGTTAAAACCTCCTGCTATTATGGTGTTATAGAATATCATATTGCTCAGACTAATTAAGATCTGTTTCAGGAATCTGGGAGCATTTATGTTGGGTGCGTAAATATTTAGTATTGAAATGTCTTCTTGTTGTATTATTTTTGCTTTAGTTGCTTTAAATCCACTTGTATTTGAAAATAAGATTGCAACCTCTCTTTTCTTCTGAATTCCATTTGTCTAAAAAATTGTCTTCCATCCTTTAATCCTGAGTTTTAATTTGTCCATCAGGCTAGGTGTATTTCCTACAGACAGCAAATGGATGGGCTGTGTTTTTTTATCCAGTCAACCAGCCTGTGCCTCTTCAGTGGGTAATTCAAGCCATTAACATTTATTGAGAGAATTGATAAGTGTGGTGGCATTCTATTCATCTTATTTTGGGAAAGTCGAATGCTTAGTTTTATCTTTTCCATCATTGTGGAATGCTAGGTTTTATCCTTTAGTTTCTGGGTGCTTCCTTTGCTAGTTGGTCCATTGTGATGGTCAGTATATGGAATAGGTCTAAGTATTTCCTGTAGAGCTTGTCTTATTGTGCAAAGTTCCTCCAGGTTTGCATATCAGTAAAAGATTTGATTTCTCCATCAATTTTAAACTTTAGCTTAGCAGGATATAGAATTCTGGGGTGGAAATGGTTGTGTTTAAGTAGATTAAAGGTAGATGACTATTTTCTTCTGCCTTGAAAAGTTTCATTTGAGAAGTCTGTAATCACCCAAATGGATTTGCTCAAGTAGGTCAATTGGTGCTTACTCCTGTGGCTTGCAGAATCTTTTCTTTTGTCTTGATTTTGGATAGGTTCATCAAAATGTGTCTTGGAGAATCTCTATTTTAGTAGAGACAACCTGGGGTTTGATATCCCTCCAAAAGGAGTGTGTCAGAATCTTTGGTGATATTTGGGAAATTTTCATTTATAATATTCTCTAGTATGGCTTCCATTCCTCTGGGGCATTCTTCTTCCCCTTCTGAGATACCTGTAACTCATATGTTTGAACACTTCATGAAGTCCCCTAATTCTGTCAATGTATGTTCTGCATTCTTTCTCTTTTTTTCTGCCTCTTTAACTGTCTGAGTTAGCTCAAGAACTTTGTCCTCTACCTCTGAGATTCTTTCTTCTGCATGGTCTAATCTGTTGTTGATACTTTCTTCTGCATCTTTTTTGTTGTTGTTGTTGTTGTTGTTGATTCATTGAAGGTACAATAAGCGAGGTTACACTGATTGCATTTTTTAGGTAAAGTTTCTATTGCAATAGTGTCTTGCCCCCAGAAGGTGTGGCACACACCAAGGCCCCACCCCCTCCCTCCTTCCCTCTCTCTGCTTTTCTTTACCCCACCCCTCCCTCCTCCTTTCTCTCTCTGCTCTCCCCTTCCCCCACCCCACAGTGTCCTTAATTGTCATTAATTGTCCTCCTATCAAAATTGAGTACATAGGATTCATGCTTCTCCATTCTTGTGATGCTTTACTAAGAATAATGTATTCCACTTCCATCCAGGTTAATACGAAGGATGTAAAGTCTCCATTTTTTTTAATAGCTGAGTAGTATTCCATGGTATACATATACCACAGCTTGTTAATCCATTCCTGGGTTGGTGGGCATTTAAGCTGTTTCCACATTTTGGCGATTATAAATTGAGCTGCAATAAACAGTCTAGTACAAGTGTCCTTATAATAAAAGAATTTTTTTCCTTCTGGGTAGATGCCCAGTAATGGGATTGCAGGATCAAATGGGAGGTCTAGCTTGAGTGCTTTGAGGTTTCTCCATACTTCCTTCCAGAAAGGTTGTGGGCAGCAGGGACCCATTGAGAGAGAACTGCCCCAGCAAGGTCCACCCTCAGGGTTGCAGAGCAAGGATCAGGCAGGAGCTAGTAACCTAGTGACTGAGGAATATTTCTTAGGGGAGGTTTCTGACATATCGTCTCAGAACTGCCATGATGATCAAG
>CAUYPK010026648.1:0-12299 GCA_963574355.1 Loris lydekkerianus | reverse complement strand
GAATATAAATGTCTTAACACAGTAACTAAGAAAATGCCAGGAAGGCTATGTTAATCAGTGTGATGAAAATATGTCAAATGGTCTATAAAACCAGTGTATGGTGCCCCATGATCACATTAATGTACACAGCTATGATTTAATTTAAAAAATTTTTCGCCACAATTATTTGTCACTTGTATTCTTATTAATTAATTTTCTTTGAATTGACTCACATTTTTGTAGCATTCTATTTAAATACTTAAATACATAATTTTAGAAGATGCTTTCTGTTATGTAAACAGAAAAGAGTCAGATTACTTGCAACAAATAGAAGGAAACTTAAAACTAAATACACAAGCAACCCCCATCCTCCCAGGGTCCAATATTCATGGTTATCAGTTATCATAGTGTAGTTAAATAACACCAATTCCATAACAACATGGTTCAGTCTTCAGTTACCAAGGTACCTCATCTGCTATCTTCACAGAAACCACATAAGGTGCAAACTTCGCTGCTACTTCTTCAGCCCACAAATCACTGCATACATTACATAACAGATGCACATCATGGTGAGTGACTAGTCACTTCAATCCTTTCTCATTCCATTGGTGACCGGTCATCGTGCATCTGTTATTCAACTCACAACACACAGCAAGTCTGTAACTATGTTATCACCCTGTCTCCCATGGATAAAACCAACCACTTGATGAATAATCAAAAGACAGAATTGTCCAACAAAGAAGAAAGTGCAGCAGAGAAATGAAAAGTGATCGTGATGAAAAGAAAATAAAAACGAAATCCATATGGAGTTATAGAAACATAGCTGACCGAGGAAATGTTGGCACTGCCACAGTTCAAGGGACTATAGGGATTGTTGCCAAAGGAATTTAATGAAGGCAAACCCATCAACATAAATGAGAAAAATGGTTGTAACTAAAGGGATGAAAAGTCCAGGACACCTCACACTAAAGGAATTCTGGGAGTTATTTCACAACATTAAAACACAAAGGAGGAAATGTTGGAGGCTGATTCAACATTAAAAAAGAGTGTGACAATCTGCCAAGGTTGTTCACTCCGTTCTGGGAGGTGTACAGTGAGGAGACAAGCACTGCTCAGACTGCTGTGGGTTGTTTTACACAAAGAAATGAAACACTTTGATTCTCGCTGTCAGTCATCTTTCAAATTACAATATACTAAATAAATATTATAGCCTTCCTTTTTTAATTGCCTATACATTTATAATTAACAGCAAGATAGTTTTTAAAGTTTGGACAAAACTTTTGAAATATCACAGAACCATCACAGTTTTTCCTATGGATTATTAACATCAAACAGTTTCCGCTACCATGCAAAGTTTCAGCTACCTGTAATCAAAACAAAGTAGTATTAAATTGTACTTGGATACCATTGCCTGTCCAAGGCTTTGGGATTTGTTGTTCTCTGTTTAAAAGGGAGATTAGCCAATGTTAAAAAGTTGTTAAAACACAGTAGAATCCAAGTGAGACTCCACTTTGACCTAATCAGAAAAATAGAATTAAAAGGAAGCAATTTTCTCTCTACATGATTCAGCTTTTTTTTTTTTTTTAATTTTTAAAATTTTAAATATTCTGCATGGAGGGGTGGGGAAAGGAAGAACAGAGAGAGGGAAGGAGGGAGGGGATGGGGCCTTGGTGTGTGCCACACCTTTTGGAGGCAAGATACAATTGCAAGAGGGACTTTACCTAACAAATGCAATCAGTGTAACCTGGCTTATTGTACCCTTAATGAATCCCCAATAATAAAAAATAAATAAATAAAATAACTTTTCAAATTTCAACAGACTTAGGGAGTACAAGTAGTTTCTTGTTATGTGAATGTATTGATCATATAGTGGTAAAGTCAGGCTGTCAGTGTTCCCACACTGTGTAAATTCATAGTTTCTTCTAGGCTAAGTCCCTCCATCTTGGGCAGCCCTCAGTCTTCATGCAGACTCCACCCCACTGGAACCATCCGACCTCACCTTGTCAACCTTCAGAGCACCCCTGAGCCCAGAGCCTGGGACACCTGCTCATAACTCACTCTAGGCTCTTAAGATACCATGAATTCACCAGTGGAGCTCCTGCTGCAGCTGTGACCAAGTGTGTCCTTGGCTGCCTCACTCAGCCTTCCCTGTAGGATGCAGGGAGGAGGCTCTTTGTTGCTCCTGCTCTCCACGGCATCCCATGGGCCAGCCCTGGGACTGGAGTCTACTAGATGCTCATTCAACATTTGCTAAATGTTGCTGAGTGAATTACTGCTCTGGGCTGTGGCAGGAAATAGTATGTTCTCCAAAGGGTATTCAGTGCAGAAATCTATCCTTAGTCCATAAACAGCTATGCAAATTTGAAAATGGTGCCTCTTCCACTTCTCACAAAACTGTCATAATATACCAATTTGGGCAGAACAAGGTACTTTCTTGCCATCTGCTACACAAACTATACTAGTAAATTCCCAAATCTACAATGTCCAGGATGTAAATGACATTGCCTCAGACATGCCCCTGGGCAGTGCACAACCTGTGCAACCTTCTGGGGCAGTCCTGAGTATGTTCAGACATGTGTAGGCTGGGAGGCCAGGTGGTGGGAGCCAGGCTGCATGGCCCCATGCCCCTCTCCTGACCTCTTATACAGGAACGTGCCCATCACTCCCCATGCAATTAGACTGGTTTCAAATATCAGATCCCAAAATCACAAAAATGAACTTCAACTAAAGTAAAATTAAGCAATGAAATTCCTGTTGTAGAAGTTTATCCACGTCATGAAGTTCAACTATCGCCCATAAAACAGACGCATGGTAAACCTTGAACAGAAATAAAACAGAGACACTCTGAGAAAACTCAGCTAAGCAGAGGGAGGGACTCCCTTCTGATGGGTTGAGGGCATGGGGAGGGCCCAGGCGTGTGATGAACTCATTTTGCATGAGTGGCTTTGGTTTTTCCTGCAGTGCAACTGCATCCTACGATGACTCTCTAGGGCAGCAGTTTTGGGCACCAAGGACCAGTTTCACAGAAGGCTGTTTTTCCACAGACCAGGGGCAAGGGGGTGCATTCCCTTCTCATAGGAGCACACAACCTAGATCCCTCACACACATGCAGTTTACAGTAGGGCTCTCCTTCCCCTGAGAATCTGATGCTGCCCCTGATCCAACAGGAGGCAGAGCAGAGGCAGTGATGAGAGTGATGGGGAGCAGCTGTAAATGTGTAAATGCAGATGAAGCTTCTTCACCCCCTCACCTCCTATTGTGGGGCCTGGTTCCTAACAGGCCTGGGGTTCATTTTTCAGGGAACCGCTTGCACATTTTCTACCTTTTCTCAGTAGACCAAGAACAAGTGCAATTACTTCCTACTTATCGTGCCATGAATTAGCAACTTCTCAAAGATCCCTTTAACTCATTGTAGCAGGATGGGAAAGGCAGACTGGTTTCCTGAGACCTCCAGCATGGGTGGGTTCAACAGAGCCAAGGCAACAGACTCACTGACAATCATTAGCCTTCATTAACAAAGAAGATGAACCTGATAAGGGCTTGGCAGCTGTTTCAACACACTGCCTGTTATCAGAACAAGCACAGTTTATCTCCACAATGATAAACACTATGTCACAACAGCTGACCAAGTCTGTCCTATGAAGTGACATTTTCCAATGTAGCTGATATCAAATAGTTTATTCTTGGAAACTTCCTTGGGGTCGACTATTTTGTATTGCTAATGGCATCTGTAGAGGGGATCTCTGATAACAATAAATACAGTGGATTATCAATGAGGTTATTTCTAATTCATGATGAGATCCAGAGATCTCAAGTTCTTTTCTCACAGGGTAACACAAGAAACTAGCTCAGGAACTTCCCATCACAAAGGTTAGGTTTAGGGGTCAGGGTTAATTAATTGTACTTCCACTTTCTAATGACCCCAACCACCTCCTTCGTAGCATAAGCCACTGTCACACCTGGCCTGGACCTTGGCAATAACCTGAGAGTTTTGTAACTCTCAGTCCATTTCCCACACAGCAGCCAGACTTCCAGATTATTTCTCAGACACAAATCAAATCATGTCACTTCTCTGCCTAAACCCATCAGTGACTTCCCACAGCTTATAGAAGAAAATCCAAACTCTTCCTATGGCCCTGGGAGGCTGCCAGCATCTCTGACCTCATCTTTATCACATCCCCTGGGCTCACTGCATCCTGACCACCAGCCTTTTTATCAGTTCCTGGAACACTCTGAGTCTCCCCCATCCCTTGGCTCTCACACACTTTTCACGCCAAAGCGACAGTCTTCTCATCCTTCAATCCTCAGCTTAAAGGTCATTTTCTCATAGTGCATAGTTTTTCAAATTATAATTCACAATCCATTAGAGTACCAGGAAATCAACTTAGTAGACCCAACAAGCACATTTTAAAATTTAAAAAAAAAAAAACAAAAACAAACAAAAAAAAAACAAACAGAATTTTGGTAATCATTATAGCCATTAGTATTAGTTGTTAGAAACCAGGTATTTCCAAATATCTGCCCTTATCTGGACTATGATAGGACAGTACTTCCAGGTGGTTGGGTGAAGCCCTATCACTGTGATAACCAATGAGTCGTGAAAGGAAGTGACATGTGACACTGTCAGGAAGAGCATTTAATTGCCAGGCAAGACCATTCAGAGATCTTTTCTCAGATGTGATCCATCCATTCTCTATAAACCATCAAAGGATTGTGAGAGCTTTTCCCAGGGGCAGATGTCTCTGCCTTTCCTTTGGTGACCCAAGGAGACACAGTGGCAGAGAGGAAGGGCTGAAGTTATCCAGAGAGTAATTCTCCTTCATGAAGAGTTCTCAATAGCAGAAATAATCCAAACATTACTAATAAAAAGGAGTCTCAAAAGCAGCAGGAAAACATAAACCAGTTTCTGTTAAACCCTGCTGTTACCCAGGTACTAAGTTCACTTGGGGGGAGTTGACAGTGAAATCACAAAGTTGGCTGTGTCTGGTCACTTCCGGATGCCAGGGTCCAGATATACTGCTGGGTACCTGCAGCCAGTGTGGATTCTGAGCCAAGTCCATTCTGCCTTGTACTGACTAACTCTAGGAAAACCACTATGATGCTTCATTTCCTCATGTAAAACACAATGGGGTTTCATGAGAAGCTCTCATAGGTCGTGAATCTTTTTTCTCTGGGGTTTTCTGTTAATGGCAGAATGAAGGGACTGGATTGTTCCTCCCACAAATAGCAATTATAAAATTGTGCAAGATTCTTAAAAATCAGTATTTGAACCCACTGGGAAACGAGCAACAGCAGGCAGTAACTTGATGAGAATTTATTCTCCAGAGACTAAAACTACACTAGAGAAGATTATCAGGTATATACTGGAACCTTCCAGAACGTAGTAGCAAGACAAAGAAGACTTATTAGCTTGCGGTAGTAGAAACCAGAAATCAGGACTTACAGAGAAACTGGAGGACATGGGGGAACTCTGAAAGCATGGCAACCACAGAAAGGATGATATCTCAAATCTGAGTATAAATATTTTCCAAATCCTTGCCCAGATATTAAACTACTCAGGCACAGGGGAGACCTGAAAAGGTCTAGGCTTAAAAGCAGAAGAATAGGAGAGAAATATTTTGCAATTTAAACCTAGACAAATTAACTAACCTACTAGAACAACAATAACCAAAAAAATGACCAAAAATCTTCAGAGGAACAAAACAGATTCCAGAGTTGCTACAACATATGATCAATGAAGCTTAGTTTTCAAGATAAGCCATTAAAATGAGCAAACATTTGAACAGACACATTAGAAAAGACATGTTAGAAAACATATATAAACAGCCAAAAAGTACATAAGAAGATGTTCAACATCATCAGTCATCAGAGAAATACAAGTCAAAATGATAACTCTATACACCCACCCAAATGGCGACAATTAAAAAGAATGGCAATACCACATGCTGCCAGAACTGTAGAGCACCTGGAATTCTCATACATTGCTGGTAGGAACATAAAACAGCACAGGTACTCTGGTAAAGTTCGACAGTTTTCTACATAATTAAGCATGTATTTACCATAGTGTATATACCATCAACTTCACTTCTAAGTATCTACCCAAGAGAAATGGAAACTTATATCATCAAATCCATTCAGGTAAATATAAAAGATGTAGTTTTTCTTTACATCTTTTCATCTTTCTTTCTGTCTAAATCATAGTCCATGATATAGGCATGGAATATGATATGTATACCATGGAATATGATACATATACCATAGTTTATCCATTCATGAGTTGATGGGCAACTGGGTTATTTCCACACAAATTAAATTCAAGTAAGGGGAGGTGCAGGAGGGCAGGGAGAGAGAGGGGAGAAGGGAGGGTACTGGGTAAGTTCTCACCTAATGGGCACAATGTAGGGGTATATGGCACACCTCCTGGGTGAAAGGCTCAACTACAACTCAGACTTTATCTAAAGAATGCAAACAATGTGACCTAACCATTGGTACCCATATATTAATCTGAAATGTTACAAAAGCTTACATTACCAGAATCTCTACACAAATTGTAATAGCACCTTTACTAATAATCACCAAAAACTGGAAAAAACCCAAATGTCCTTTAACTACTGAATAAACAAAGCAGTATAACCATACATTACTAATCCATTAAAAGGAAAAAAATGCTGACGTATACAAAAACAAAAATGAATGTCAAAAACACTGTTAAGTGAAAGAAGCCAGATCAAAAACTAATACTTCATTTATATAAAGTTCCAGAAAAGGCAAAACTGTAATGTCAGAAAGATATGCTTGGGACTGGGGTGGAGATAGGGATTTATTACCAAAAACGAAGGAGACGTGGGAACCTCGCAGGTGATGGAAATGTTCTCTATCTGTAATGTAGTGGTGACTACACCGCTCTATACCCATTCCAAAACTCCTAACTGAATTCTCTATAAACTATGCCTCAGAAAAGTTGCTAACAACTTTTCCCAATCCCCTGAAACCTTTACAAGCCAGGACTCTTCAGGCTGCAAGTGAAAGTGCTACTGGCTTCTTTCTTAATCAGAACCCAGTCACCCGTGGGCTCCTGCAAGTGAAAATTACAGATACAACTTCTGTATGACTGGATTCAGGGACTCAGAGAACTCACCAGGAATCTTTCTCCTCACGTCTTAGCTCTGCTTCCTTCCCGAGGATCTCACTCTACACAGCCTCTCCCTTCACGGTGGCAAGATGGCAGCCAGAAGCTCTGTCAAAAATTCCAGCAATAGACCGAGGACTGGACCATCTCAACCCAGTGGCTATTCACGAACCAATCACGAGAGTCAGGGAAAGATAATACATTGAGTGGCTAAAACAGCTTGGCATCAGCACCAAACTTCATGCCTGTGTGTTAGGGAAGAATGTTTCCCCCAAAGATTATCAAGGCGCTGCAGCAAGAAGAGAGAATTCATGTTGATCAGCCAAAGACAGTGGGTACCCATGCTGGCATCCTCTGGCTGAGAAATGAAGAGCCACTGGATCCTTCGTGACCACCTGCCTGTTCTAAGGATGTATCCTAAATGACGTATGGGGTTTTGTGACCCTGAGAACTACAGAGGATAACAGAGGGCTTATTGTTGCTTTGTAATTTGTATGGTGGCAGTAAGCACAGAGCAGAGTAGCCTCTGTCTCGTTTTATTTATATGATCATTAGTCTTGGACAGAAAGTCACAAGTACAGTCCTGACAGAGCTCAGTGGCTTCAAGGTCACCTTATTCCCACTGAGCCTCCTCCCCTCATGATGGTGGTGCCCCCACAGTCCTGAAGATCATGGTTACTCAGTATTAGGTAATTTCTCCCATAAACCACACCTACAGTTTACAGTCTCTGACTTTTTTTTGTTGTTATAATTCTTTTGGTCCAATATTTTCCATCCACAGGTGGTGGAATCCATGAATACAGAACCTGGGACACGAAGCGCCAACTGTATCATCATAGAACTGAACCTAAGTTGCAAGCACCCTGGGGTCTCCATATGAAGACAGAGTATCTACATTTCCTAGAAAAGAAGAGCCTAGAAATAGATAAAAATCATTCCTGGGTTCCTGGATTCAGCTGTGTTCAATACCCCAACTATCCAGACTTTCTTTTAGTTTTTTTTTTTGTTTGTTTTTTGGTTTTTTTATTGAGACAGAGTCCACTTTGTCACCTTCTGTAGAGTGCTGTACCATCATAGCTCACAGCAACCTCAAACTCTGGGGCTTAAGTGATTTTCCTGCCTCCGTCTCCCAAGTAGCTGGGACTACCGGTGCTCACCACAGTGCCTGGCTATTTTTTGGTTGTAGCTGTCATTGTTGTTTAGCAGGCCCAGGCCAGGCTCATTGTATGTGTCTGGCACCCGACTCACTGAGCTAAGGGAACCAAGCCAATCCAGACTTTCTGTCGCATGCAGCTGGAGTAATGGCCTGATTGGGAGTTGCATTCTGGAATCATGTTCCTAAATCCTAAATGTCCATCTCTCATCTCCTGGAAAGCAGGTAGCATCTCGAGAATGGAGGACAGCACACAGGCCAACATCTGCTGTGTTTCTGACACTTGTCTGGCACCCCATACACAACACCTGGGATTAATTAAAAGCCTGCTATCGTATATACTCAAATGAATTGAAAGCAACATTTTGAAGATATTTGTACAGCCACTTTCATGGAAGCTTCATTCACTGTAGCTACAACATGGAAGCAACCCAAACGTCTGTCGGCAGATTGTGCTGTGCAAGAACATACTGGAACGTTACTTAACACAGGAGGAAATCTGACACAGGCTGTGCAAGTGAACCTAGAGGGCTTGATGCAATGTGCAATAAGCCAGTCCCCAAAAGACAGGCACTATACGAGTCTCCTTCTATGAGGCACCCAGAGTAGGCATAATCACAGAGACAGAACACTATATGGCGGTTCCTGGGGCTAAAGGGAGGGAGAGTGGGAGGTAGTGTTTAATGGGGGCAGAGTTTCAATTTTGCAAGAAGGAAAGAGTTTTATGGGTATGGATGTTTGTTGGTTGAACAACAGCATGAATGTACTTAATGCCACTGAACCGTATACTTAAAAATGGCTAACACAGTAATAAGCTTTATGCTTTGTGTTTTTCACCAAAATGAAAAAAACTGGGGGGGAAAGCCTATGATCCAAAGACATTCTTTCCCTCCAAGAATCCTAACCTCCACCCTGGCAGGTGCTTGCTGTTACTACCTGTAATTTAATAGCAACATGGACTCAAGTCCTGTTTTCGTCCCAGGTGGGAGATATGTGCTAATGTTAGCAAAACCATATTAACTTTTTAAATTCATACATGATTTTATATCTTGAGTAGCTTTTCACCACCCTTGGTAAGCTCTCTGCACTTCAAAGAAGAATTCATTTCAGAATGAATGCCAGTCTCAATGTTTCACCACCACTGGTAAGGTCCCTGCACTTCAAAGAAGCAGGAAATCATTTCAGAATGAATGCCAGTCTTGATGTGAACTCAGAAAATCACATCTGTCTGTGTCTCTCCCCTCTATTTGATGGAGGATATTACTACAAGGAACACCAAACACTCTCACCTTTTGGGGTAAAACTGATAAAAGTACATTAGCCTGTTAAAGGCCCTAAGAAGTTTTGTGGTAATAAAATATATTTACCTTTATTAATTAAATCTCTTCCATATTTGTTTGATACCCCCAACTTTCATTTCTTAAGGGCCAACCCGTCATTTCTTGTGGAATCAGAGTGCAAAAAAATAAATGATGGGAAAGGCCATTTTACTGAATATCCATCCCATGATGCCGAACCCAAGAGGCAATGTCGAAAGGGACAGTGTCAGGACAGACGTAACTCTACATAAACTGTGTCTCATAAAAGTTGCTAACAAAAATAAGTACTCATCACCCAATCTCCTGGAACCTTTCCACGCCAGGACTCTTTGAGCTGGTAGTAAAAGAAGTGGTGGCTTCTTTCTTAATCAGAACACAGTCACCCTGGGCTCCAAGTCCTTGCTCCCACACAACAGGCTCTAGAAAAGTCCCTTGCCTTCTGGAACTCAAGTTTCCCACTCAGTAACAAATATTTTTTGAGGAACTTCTATGTGTGGGCTCCTGTTCCAGGTGCTGATAGAAGAAAAATAAAGCAAGAAATGGAAGCAGGGAATTCTGGGAAGATGGCCGACTGGTAGCAACCCTCAGCAGAGGCTCCTGAGCAGAGGAAGAAAAACTGGATGGAATCGGACTCTCTGAAGCCATAGGTGGGGACCTAAGCCAAGAAAGAAGTTTGGTAAGCTGTAACTCCAAGGAAGAGCATTCAAGAAAACAAATTACAGGTACAAAGCCTATTGACTAGAGGATGGAAGACTCATCCCCCAAGCAGAAAGCCTGCCGCAGGCTCTCTGTGAATGAGCAGGGAACAAAAGACTTCTCATTTTACCTCGCTGGAGAGAGCAGCTAAACTCCAGGTCTCTTTTTTCAGGAAAGTCCCACTTATGAACCCGGAGCACCTGGGAGAGCCAGAATGCCAGGGCAGGCACTAGACCCCATCATCCATGCTCTCAGACACCTCAGTGCCCTATAGGGCAGGGTTGAAAGTGCCCATCCTGGAGTCCATGCTCTGGGCACATTCCAAGGGGCCAGCCTAGGTGCCAGGACACCAGGAAGTTGGAATCCCTCATGGATTTCATTTTAATCCTTGAAAATAAGAGTTACCATTTGTTGGCACTGGTCTAAGAGCTTAAATTACACGATTTCATTTTTCCTCTAATAAACACATTTTGGAGATGAGGAAATAGTTTCAGAGAGGGTAAGTAACTTGCCTAGAGACACACAGCTAGGAAGGTGGTAACGCAGGACTGCCTGACTCCAGTGCCTAAGCTTCTAACCATAGGCTTCTTGCCTGGGGAAAGGACCTTAGCTCTGAGTCCATGGTAAGGAGATGAGGGCTGGTCTACCCTGGGGGGGTAGAGTTTCCTTCCCTGCTCACACTCCCATGTCCACTCCTACCCTGACAGTTGCCAGGGCCTCAGAGGCAGGATGAGAGGAGCGGCCCATTTCCTCCCAAGCTCCTAAAATCCCCCTAGCCCTTAGTCTCCAAGTGTCTAGGAGCAAAGCTACCACTTATAGTAACTGTGACTATATTTGTGTGTGAATTGTCCCCACTCCTGGCCTGTGCCACTGCTATGGTTGTCTGTGATTTTCATAGGACTGACTGTATTGGACTACTGTGCAGTGCTAACCATAGCTACCATTTACTGAATGCCTGTATAGGCCACACACTATGCTAAGGCCAGTGGAAATGATCTCATTCTTTCTAATGACCTGTTAGATTTGAGACTCGGGGAGGTAAAATAAGGAATTTGGCCAAAGCTGCAGTCAGTGAGTGGCAGAGCTAGGATTTGAACACAGATCTGATTGACTTCAAAGTCCATGACTTCAATGCCAACTTGATGCTGCTTGTTAGCCTATTTCAAGATAACATAGGTAAAGAAGCCACTGTCCCTGGTCTCACAAAGCTTAGAGTAAGTAGCAGAGCTCATGAATGCAAAAATGACAGTTGGGTGAGAATATAAGGAACAGGAGACGTGTGTGCTAGGTCCTGAGGTTGCACATAGGAGAAAGATGTCACCTTGGATGATGTTTCTTCATAACTCAATGACAAGTGACAGGAATCCATTTCAAATTGGTTTAAGGGAGGGAGAAGGGCAGAAGTGGGCCGAGACTGACTGTGGACTCGTGTTTCCAAAATATTCAGAGCAACTGGCTTCAAGCATGGCCCTATCCAGGAGTCTGTCCCCAGCTGTGGTCTGTGCTTTCAGCCTCACTGACTTTATTCTGTGGAAGGCTTCACTCTCTGACAAGCAAGATGTCCCCTAGAGGCACTCTCCAAGGTCCACGTGGTTAGCAACACCCCTGAAAGGAGAGTCCCTGTTTACTTGTGATTTCAGCCAAGTTCCCAGGACTGAGTGTTGTTGAATTCACTTGACTCGTGTGCCACTCCCTCAGTCAGTCACCATGGTCTCCAAAGAGGTAGAATCATTGACTAGCTATCGGTCAAGTCTGGGTCATCTGCTCACTCCTGATATTGAAGAGGGAAGCCAGTCCCACAGAAATCAGGGCCCTGTCACTGGGGGGCAGGGTGCCAAGTAGGTAAAGACAGTGGCATCCCACACGTGAGGGAAGCTTCCCCGAAGAGGAACCCAGGAGCCTGGTCCCGAGGATGAACAGAGCATGCTGGATGTGCTGCGGCTGTGGGGAGAGGGTGTTACCTCCACGAGGGAACAGCCTGTGCCCAGGCGGGCGTGGCCGTGTGAACTCACAGTTTGGCAAG
>CAUYPK010026647.1:0-12465 GCA_963574355.1 Loris lydekkerianus | reverse complement strand
GAACTCAAACGCATTAGCAAGAAAAGAACAAGGGATCCCATCGCAGGCTGGGCAAGGGATATGAAGAGAAACTTCTCTGAAGAAGACAGGCGCACGGCCTTCAGACATATGAGAAAATGCTCATCATCTCTAATCATCAGAGAAATGCAAATCAAAACTACTTTGAGATATCATCTAACTCCACTGAGACTAGCCTATATCACTAAATCCCAAGACCAGAGATGTTGGCGTGGAGGCGGAGAAAAGGGAACACTTTTACACTGCTGGTGGGAATGCAAATTATTACATTCATTCTGGAAAGATATATGGAGCACACGTAAGAGATCTAAAAATAGAACTGCCATTCAATCCTGTAATTCCTCTGCTGGGCATATACCCAGAAGACCAAAAATCACATCATAACAAAGATATTTGTACCAGAATGTTTATCACAGCCCTATTCATAATTGCTAAGCCTTGGAAAAAGCCCAAGTGCCCATTGATCCACGAATGGATTAATAAATTGTGGTATATGTACACCATGGAATGTTATACAGCCTTAAAGAAAGATGGAGACTTTACCTCTTTCATGTTTACATGGATGGAGCTGGAACATATTCTTCCTAGTAAAGTATCTCAAGAATGGAAGAAAAGTATCCAATGTACTCAGTCCTACTATGAAACTAACTTATGGCTTTCACATGAAAGCTATAACCCAGATACAACCTAAGAATAGGGGGAAGAGGGAAAAGGAGTGGAGAGAGGGGGGAGATAGGTGGAGGGTGGGGGATTGGTGGGATTACACCTGCAGTGCATCTTACAAGGGTATATGTGAATCTTAGTAAATGTGGAATGTAAATGTCTTGGCACAGTAACTAAGAAAATGCCAGGAAGGCTATGTTAGTCAGTGTGATGAAAATGTGTCAAAATGTGTCAAAATGTGTCTATGAAGCTAGTGTATGATGCCCCATGATCACAGCTATGTACACAGCTATGTACACAGCTATGATTTAATAAAAAAAAAGAATTAGATTGTAATGAATGATGGATTTTTCACTTATTAATTATTTCCTATGATGATTTGTAAATGGTACGACATATACCATCTCTCATAAAAAACTAACCCCAACTGGTTAATAAATTGTTATACTATGAAAGACAGATATTAAAACTCAAGAAGATTATTTAACTTCAGTTAAATAAGGCATAAGATAAATTTGAATATCTCAGCTTCTTAATATTAATGTGGAAGGGAAAAAATATGAAGTATTTTTAAATAAAGTTACTAAGAGAGTGGCACCTGTGGCACAGTGAGTAGGGTGCCAATCCCATACATCGAGGGTGGCAGGTTCAAACCCGACCCTCGCCAAACTGCAATAACAACAACAAAAAAAACAGCTAGGCATTGTGGTGTGCACCTGTAGGTCCAGGTACTTGGGAGGCTAAGGCAAGAGAATCGGCTAAGCCTAGGAGCTGGAGGTTGCTGTGAGCTGTAATGTCACAGCACTCTACTGAGGGCAACAAAGTGAGACTCTGTCTCTAAAAAAAAAAAATAAATAAATAAATATATATATGTTACTAATACACATATAAAAAATTTGATTTGAAAAGTTTCCATCTGTATTATAATTCTAGTAATGAAGTCCAAATATCATAGTTAGACTATTTAATTTGAGGACTAACTAAAAAAAAAAATCTGTTATGATAAACAATACTAATACAGTATAGGTGACAGCTAAGTTCTAGAAGTTTTAGTAGTTTCTATAGTTTTAGCAGTTGTCTATAGACAAACATTATATATTATGAATTCTTAAGTAGTTCTTCTGAAAAATTAGAAATCAAATAAGAAAATACATTTAAAATAAGATATACATAAAAGTAAAAGATATATACATTACTCAAGGAAGTGGTAATCATAGTGCTAGTATTCATATGTAGAACATCAACTCTAATTTCTATTAACCAATGTCATAAATAAGGTACGTAAGGGAAACCCCAGACAATGACAGCAGTTTAAATTCATGTCCTCCAATACCTTTCAAAAGCAAAACAGAACAGCAAGAAGAGTACATGAAACTATTAAAACACTATTATTTCAGAATAACTGGAATATAAGAAATCCCTAAACTTTAAATTACCTGCATATAAAAAAATAATAAAACACTAAATTCTAACAAGCACACTTTGCCATAAGTGTTTATCATGAGCAAGTAGTCCATGAAAAACTGCATGGAGGGAGGAAAGGGGACCTAATAGCCTATCTTAAATTGCTTCATATAAAGCACCCTTACGCTATGTGTGAAAACACCAAAAAAGTATCCTGGTAGATCAGAAAATCATTTAAGTGGCTTAAAACACATGCATTGTCAGGGACTCATTTTATAAAAGTATAATTACTGGGGTAGAAAAAAGTCAAAAAGGCATGAATAAGTAACACTTGCTACTTGGATGGTAAAAAGAAAAAGAAATAAAATTTGAAAATTTAGAGCACTGAACAAAAGAGAACAAAACAAAATGGAGTAAATACAACTCCTCTCCAAGTACCAAATAAAATCGTATAAATTAAACAAACTGGTTTTTGTTGTTTCTATATCTGACAGAAGATATGGAATTGAGTTAGAAATCATGTAAAATACCCCAAACCTAAAAAAAATGAGTGTATGGAGACTAAATAATATTATTAGATCTTATAAGAATAAATTATAAACAAAATTGGTAGCTGATAAAATTCAGCCATTCAAATAGAATTTAATATATTAAAACAGATTTAACTATACCCATAAAGTAGTAAGGAAAATTAGAAAGCATCAGTTATAAATTCAAAAGTTGAGGCTTGATGCCCGTAGCAGTGGTTACTGCGCCAGCCACATACACTGAGTCTGGCAGGTTTGAACCTGGCCAGGCCTGCTAAACAACAACAGATATATACCACAATTTATTACCCATGGAATATTATGCAGCCTTAAAGAAAGATGGAGACTTTACCTCTTTTATGTTTACATGGATGGAACTGGAAAATATTCTTCTTAGTAAAGTATCTCAAGAATGGAAGAAAAAGTACTCAATGTACTCACCCCTACTATGAAACTAGTTTAGGGCTTTCACATGAAAGCTGTAACCCAGTTGCAACCTGAGAATGGGGGAAAGGGTGAAAGGGAGGGAAGGGAGGGGGGAGGTGGGTAGAGGGAGGGGGACTGGTGGGATCACACCTGTGGTGCATCTTGCAAGGATATATGTGAAGCTTAGTAAATCTAGAATGTAAATATCTTGGCACAACAACTAAAAAAAATGCCAGGAAGGCTATGTAGACCGGTGTGATGAAAATGTGTCAAATGGTTTATGAAACTAGTGTATGATGCCCCATGATCATATCGATGTGCACAGCTATGATTTAATTAAAAAAAAAAAAAAGAAAAATTTTGTCTTTGAATTCTGGATTCTTTCTTCTCAATCTTTTACTCTGTTGCTGAGAGTCTCTACTGTGTTTTGAAACTTCCTAAATGTCTATTTCAATACCTGAAGCTCTGCCATATCCTTCCTAATTATGTCCAGATCCTTGGTGACTCTGTCTTTAATTTCATTGATACCTTAAGACAGTTTTTTTTTTTTTTTTGCATCAGATAATTTTTTATTTATTTATTTTTATTTTATTTTATTTTATTTTATTTTTTTCTGTTGAAGCAGGAACAACTTTATTGCCTCAAGCAGCCGCTTATATAGAGCGTGGGGAAGGGGCGGGGAAAGGAGGCGGGGGATGAGGTGTGTGACAGGGTTGGGCCAATGGCATGTTACCACTTTGGCTGTATCTAGGTAGAGGCAGTTTCAGGCGGGGCCTTGCTGAGTCATTGCTAAGCGGAAGTAGCTTGATGGATCTACTTCTAGTCAGGCTCGGGCTTAAGACAGTTTTTGCATTTCTTTTTCCATCTTCTCTTTAATAGCATTCATCTTATTTGCCATCCATATTCTGAATTCCGTTTCTGTCATTTTGATAATTTCTTTATGTATGGTATTTTCAACTGTATCGCCCTTGTACTCTCTTGTGGGAGTTGATCTGTTCTGATATTTCGTGTTGCTACGGTTCTTCTGCTGATTCATCCCCACGTGTGTTTTCAATTCATTTTATTTTATTTTATATTATTGTATTTTAATTTTTAAGCTAGAATTTTGGGGTGTCCCTAAATTGTTGTTGAGAGATATCATAGTTGGGACTCTTAGGCAACTTCCAGGAGGCAGTTGGGGCCTGGTAGGTGGAGCTTGGGCCAGCCAGGTGGCACACCTATCTGCTGGGTGATGCCACTTTCAGAGGCTCTAGGATATGGTGCTTGCCCCACCCTCTCCAGAACCAGCTGAAACAAAGCAGCCACTGCTGTATACCTGGCTCACTCAGCGGAGTGGTTTTTTTTTTTTTTTTTTTTTTTTTTTTTTTTTGAGACAGAGTCTAACTTTGTTGCACTCGGTAGAGTGCCCTAGTATAGCTCACAGAAACTTCAGACTCTTGGACTCAAGTGATTCTCTTGCCTCAGCCTCCCAAGCTGGGACTACAGGTGCCTGCCATAATGCCTGGCTATTTGTATTTTTAAAAAATTATTTAAGACCTTTATTAACAGGTGCCTTTATTAATAGACCTTTATTAACAGTTTGTTGACTTTTTTGAAAAATCAAATTGTAAACTTTTAAAAATTTATTTATTTATTTTTAAAGTTTTACATATACATGTGTTAATTAGTTTTCCATTTTTTTGCCTTCACAAAATTAATAAGGCTTAAAATTTAATAACAATAACAATGTTTAAGATAAGGACTAGAAACAAAAGCCTCGTAAAGAATGAACGAACATAAATACATTCAGAAAAGGAATCAGACAATTGCTACATCAAAATATTAAGCAATAATAATAATAATAATAATGTAAGAAAGTAACTTACATTCACATTGTCAAATAAGAGTATCTCTATTATAGAATGCTTAGACTCTGAGATTCAGTATGGAGTCATCAGTTAACTTCTTATTTTTTTTTTAAGTAAAAAAATAAACAACTAATATTTACAAATAAAAGTAAAAGATAATTTCAAAAAACAGATCATGCTAAATCTTATAGACAAGAGAAAAAGAAGAAATACATCAAAATCCTTCTACTTGAATGAGTACACCTGATATTAAAATTGGAGAAAATATATTATTATAAAGGAGAAATTACAAACATATATCACTTATAAATGAGGATACAATATCTTAAACAACATATTAACAAGTTGAGATAAAAATTAATGTTTAAGTAATATACTTAGGTCAAAATTGGAACCAATTTATGTGAAAATTAGTCATTATTTTCTTGCTTTTTTAAAATTTTCCTTTTCCTCTCCCCTTCCCTCCTTCTCTGTCTGCTCTCCCCTTCCCCCATGCCCCACCATGTCATTAATTGTCATTAATTGTCTTCACATCAAAATTGAGTACATAGGATTCATACTTCTCCATTCCTGTGATGCTTCACTAAGAATAATGTGTTGCACTTCCATCTAGGTTATTACAAATGCTGCAAAATCTACATTTTTTAACGGCTGAATAATATTGCATGATATACATATACCACAGCTTACTGACCCATTCCTGGGTTGAAGGACATTTAGGTTGTTTCCACATTTTGGCAATTGTAAATTGGGCTGCGATAAACAGCTTAGTACAAGTGTTTTTATAATAAAATGTTTTTTTTTTTTTTTTCCTTCTGGATAGATGCCCAGTAATGGAATTGCAGGATCAAAAGGGAGCTCTAGGTTGAGTTCTTTGAGGTTTCTCCATACTTCCTTCCAAAAAGGTTGTATTAGTTTGCAGTCCCATCAGCAGTGTAGAAGTGTTCCTTTCTCTCCACATCCGAGTTGTAAACTTTTATTACAAATTAAAAATGAAGTTCTTAAAAATCTCAGCTTGACCAGACATAAAACAATTTAAAAACTTTTAAAGTCTATTTAGAAAAACCAGGCTTTTTTTTTTAAACACATTTTTTATTACCAAAAAAGACTTCTTTAGGTAAAAATAATAAAAACCCCATGCTGCATAGATAATGTAGATAGTTCTAGTTATCTGGTTGATGGGCAAAAAGCAAGCACTTAAGGTCTTCAGCTCCAATCTTTGTTCCTTTCTTATTGCTGGAATTTCATATTTGTTTCTTCTTGTTGGATGACCAGAAGATGGTAGAGATGGTGAGCAGGCATTTACTCAGCCCTGCCCTGCTCAGCCTCTGATGAATTCTCAGCTGGTGGATCAGCTGCTTTTTTTCTCTTTGCCATCTTGTGGCTTAGAGCTTTCTGGGTGTCTGTGTCAGTAATTGGTACCGACGTTGAGGTGGCTGCTGACCTTGGGTCTCATCTCCTTGATTCTCTTTATCCTCTTCACAGCCCTCCTCTCTGGGCTGTCTTTGGCCAGGAGGGCCCCTGCAGAATCGTCGTCTATAACACTGATATATATTCTGTCTGGCTGGTCTACCTTGTTCTCCTGCATGTTGGTTGTCAGCACCTCCATCACTTCTCCCTGCATAGGAGGGTTGGAACACTGAGGTAGACGCCCATAGGGTCTCTGCATGTAGTAAGGTGGGAACCTTCGTCTGTGGTAGGGCTGGCGTTGTTGGGCCAGACCTTTAGGAGCACTGTCCATCCCTGGGCCTGGTCTTCAGGAGCACTGTCCATTCCTGGGCCTGGCCTTCAGGAGCGCTGTCTATCCCTGGGCCTGGCCTTCAGGAGCACTCTCCGATCCCTCGTTTTTCCCCCCCGCTCTCACTATTCTGGTAATTCTGCTGGTAATTGTGTGGGTAGCGCCTATAATGGTTACAGTCTGCTGCGTATTTACTGCCTGGAACTAGAACTCCCCCAAGACCTGTAACATTTGCTGCCTCCGCACCCTTTTCTCCTTCAACAACATCCAACTCCACAGTCTCTCCATCTCCCACACTGCGAAGATGTTTCCTGGGGTTATTCTTTATGGCAGTCTGGTGTACAAATACATCTTCCTTGGTGTCATTCCTGTTGATAAAACAATATCCAGTTTCTTACAGTGAACCATTTTACTGTTCCCCAAACCTTCCTTGTGATGACTTTCGTGTCCCGCCAGCAGGCGCCACAGATGTGAGGCCGCCCCGGCCACCGCGCCCTGAGCCATTGCCTGTAGTGTCGGGCTTGGCGTTGGCAGCACTGAGGGCGGGGCAGTGGGCTGCTGGGTCTCGGCCTGGCTGCTCAGGGTTGCGGTGATGGTGACTGTGGCGGGCTGCTAGGGCTCCTCCGGATTTGTGATGGTAACTAGGCCGGTGGCGGTGGTGGGGCTGCTCAGGGCTCTCTATGGTCCGCTTTCCACCAGCTATTTTTAGAGATGAGGTCTTTCTCTGGCTCAGGCTGGTCTCGAATCTGTGGGCTCAGACAAGCCACCCTTCTGGGCCTCCCAGAGTGCTGGGATAACAGGTAGGAGCCACTGCGCCCTGCCTACTGGGTTTTAAGGCCAGTTAGAAATTAAAACTGGCAGGCTAGAATCAGATCCAGAGGCCTCAGGACATGGAGCTCACCACTAAGTGCTTAAATGAATGACTGTTTTTTCCTGTGGCCTTTTCTTCACACAGCCTCCCAAAGCTGCTTTTCAGGGCCGCACGGTATGGGGGTCCTGAGGACCTACCTTGTTTTCTGTAAGCTGGGTGGGATGGGACTGGGGGCAGGACCTTCAGTGGATGCTCCTATGCTGGGGGTGGCTCACAAATAGTGAGCCAAACTGTCCCTGAGAAAATATCAGCCCTGCCAGCAACTGATTCACAATACCATGGCTTTGTGTTTGGGGGAGGGGAATCCACAGTTTGTGGTATGCCTCCAAGGATTTCCCAGAGTGGGGTTGCCTGAGGCTAGGCTTGCCCTTCTTAAGCCAGTAGGGGTAGAGCTGGGGATAACCTCCAGGAAGTTCTCTCCTGCCAGGGACAGTGTGCAAATGGTGTTCTAAACCACCCCATAGGATGGGATAGATGCCAACTAGCAGGAGGCAGGCTAGTTTTCTCCAGTGGCAAGGGTGGGCACTCCCAATCCGCTGAACCACATAGTGCAGAATCACACTCCTCCCCTCCCCCACGCCGGCCCCCGTCAGTTCCCTGGCAGTTGTTTCAGCAGATACTGGTGAGAGACAAAGTGGCCTCTGTAATTCTTGCTTCTGCAGTGGCTATGGGGGTTGGGTGGGGGCCAAAGTCTCTTTACCTCTCTTGTGCCTGGGCATGGGGTAGCCCTTCCAGGCTGTCTCAGCTGGGCTAGCATTCCTGACTCATTGGTGCAGAGTGAAGCAGGTCCCCAAAGGGGGCACTCTGTCTGGTAACCCAAGAAAAGGAGAGATGGGCTGTGGTCACTAGCTGGCTGAAGCCAAAACTGCTCACTATTCTGCCGGCAGGAGGGGACCCACAGGAGGATATTCCTAAGTGTAGGAAAGCTGGGCCTTTGGTCACTCCTTGCACTGTCCTGTGGGGTGAGAATTCCTGTGGCTTGCTGCTGATGGATAGCCCCTGATTGGGGAGGGGTCCTCCTTAGGCTGCTGTTCACCTCCAGACTCCTTCTAGTCTGCTCTGTTCATAAGTGTTCTCTCCTCTCTCCCTTCCTCTTTCTAGTCTTCATCCTCACAGTTTATCACAGTGGAATTGCTGAATGCTTTAATCTCTTCTCCTTGCCATCCACCCCCAAATTTCACGTGCCCCAAGTTCACTTCAGTCCAGTTTCCCTGCTCTGGCTGGGACCATTTGATGAACAATGCTGCTAGTTGACCATTTTGCCCATGCCCCTACTTGGTTCATCTTGTTTCACTTATATTCCCATCTCTTCTCGTCTTCCCCATATGCCCGAATTAAATTCTAGGCATAAAATTTTGTCAAGAATTTTGAAATAAATATCTCCATAAATAAGAACTGTTATTTTTAAAAACAAAATTACAATACCATTAGTGCATGTAAAAAATTAACAGCAATTTCTTAAAGTTCTCAAATTTTTACTCAAAGTTTATAGTTTCCTGACTTTCCTTCACTTTTCCTTTTTTTCTTGGCTTTAGATACAAATGTGGCTTATATTTCCAATTACCTGAGGGTCTCAAGTTGTCTTTTAACTTGTGGTCTACCCTTCTATCTTTGTTTTTATTATTTATTAATTTAACTTAATTTTTAAGAGTTTTTGCTATGTGGATACTAAAGTCAGGGCTTTTCATGTGCTTGTCACCAGAATAGTGTTTTTAACTTGTGGTCTACCCTTCTATCTTTGTTTTTATTATTTATTAATTTAACTTAATTTTTAAGAGTTTTTGTTATGTGGATACTAAAGTCAGGGCTTTTCATGTGCTTGTCACCAGAATAGTATTCATTGTACCCAACAGGTAAGTTTTTTTTTTTTTTTTTTTAATAGACTCTGTTTCACTTTATCACCCTTGGTAGAGTGCTATGGTGTCACAGCTCACAGCAAATCTCCAACTTCTGGACCTAGGTGATCCTCTTGCCTCAGCCTCCCGAGTAGCTGGGACTATAGGCACCTGCCACAATGCCCAGCTATTTTTTTTTTTTTTTTGTTGTTGTTGCAGTTTGGCCGGGGCTGGGTTCGAACCCGCCACCCTTGGCGCCCTACCCAACTGAGGCACTGGTGCTGCCCCCAATAGGTAAGTTTTGATGGCCTCACACTCTCTTGCAAAATGCTCCTTTCTTTCTTGGTTTTTCATGTCCTTTGTATTGCTTTGAGCTCACATCTGCCCCTTGCTTAGTTTCCTACTTATTAGTGAGAACATAAGATGTTTGGTTTTCCATTTCTGAGATTCTTCATTCAGGATAATCATCTCCAGTTCCATACAAATTGCTGCAAATGACATTATTTCAGTCTTTTTTATGGCTGAGAACTGGTGCATGTGTGCTTGTGTTTGTGTGTGTGTGTGTGTGTGTGCGCGCGCATGTGTGTTTATCACGTTTTCTTTATCACCTCATGAATTGATGGGCACTTAGGTTGATTTCAAATCTTTGCAATTTTGAATTGTGCTGTGAGAACATTTGATGAGGGTTTTTAAAAAAAATATATAAAATTACTTCCTTTTCTTTGAGTAGATACATAGCAGTGGAATTGTTGGATCACTTGTTTCTTTGAGGAATCTTCATGTTTTCCACAGAAGATGTACTAATTTGGAGTATCACAAACAGTGTATAAATGTTCTTTTCTCTCTGCATTCATGCCATCATCTATTTTTTTTTTTTGACATTTTAATAATGGCCATTGTGATAGTTGATAAGGTGGTATCTCGTTATGATTTTTATTTGTATTTTCCTGATGATTAGTAATGTTGAACATTTTTTCATGTTTGCAGACCATCTATCTTCTTTTGAAAAACTTCTGTTTATGTTTTTGCCCACTTTTTGATGGGTTTGTTTGTTTCTTGTGGATTTGTTTCAGTTATTTGTACATTTTTTATATTATTCCCTTGTCAGATGTATAGTTTGTGAATATTTTCTGCCATTGTGTAGGTTGTTTATTCACTCTATGGATCATTTCCTTTGCTTTCCCATTTTTTATTTAAATTCAATTAGGTCTCCTTTATTTATTTTTATTTTTGTATTTGCCTCTCCCCACTCACCACCTGCTATAGCAGGATTGGGGAACCTGTGGCCTTCTGATGTCAAGATTATTATTATTATTTTACATTTCAGATTGATATGAGAGTACATACAATTAGGTTACATTGAATTTGTAAGGCGGCTGGGAAGTGACCACAGAGTTGCAGTCTTCCTGAAGGCCTAGTCTGGCTGGGAACCACCCAGTGAGGTCTCTTTTCTCTAGGGATGGTGAAGTTGGAAAAAGATCCCTTTAACCCTTCTCCAAATTGAGACATCTGCCAGAAGATATGGCAGGTGTCTCAATTTGGAGGAGGGTTAATGTTCTTACCAGGAGCCAGAGCTTCCATGCTTCTTTATGCAACATCCATTCCGTCAACCCCACAAAACTCATCTGCAGGATTGAGTCCTATGACAGAAGGAAAAAGAAAGGCATATCTGATGTCAGGAGGACTTTCTGTTTGTTTGTCACCTTTGTGGATAATAGAGTTAAATGTGAATGGAGGTATTGAGAACACATTAGAGAAGGAAGTGGTGCAGTATGACTACTACTCTTCTTATTTTGATATATTTCTTTTGGCTGTTTTTTCAATTTAAAGTGTTAATACTTGCATATGCTGTATGCAGACTGTGCCATGGGTGGGCAACAGTGTTGACAACAGCAGTGACCAGTGCCTTTTTATTTGCAAAAATGATTCTTTCAAAGCTTTTCTTACAATGGACTTTTGGCTATGTGCTACCCATTATTTCATTCATCCTTGCCTGGATTGAGACATGGTTTGTGGATTTCAAAGTGTTACCTCAAGAGGCAGCAGAAGAAAACAGACTCCTGATAGTTCACGATGCTTCAGAGAGGGCTGCACTTATACCCGGTGACCTTTCTGATGGTCAGTTTTATTCCCCTCCTGAATCTGAAGCAGGATCTGAAGAGGCTGAAGAAAAACAGGACAGTGAAAAACCACTTTTAGAACATGAGTACTATTTTTGTTAAATGTGAAAAGTTCTCAAAGAAAGTCATCTGAGGAAAAAATGACTGGCATTGGGGTGTTTCTATTGAAAGTTGCGATAGTGGCATCCACTGCTGGCTTTACTGAATAATAAAGAACTTATTTATTGTGATACCTCATAGACATTGCACCATATCCCCACATATTTAGTTACCTGCCTTGGCCTGTAAGGTCATATAATGATCCATCCTCCATGTGGTGAAACTGATGTGTTAATGAATACCTCTGGTGCATTTTACAAGGGTACATGTCAAATCTACTAAGTGTAGAGTATAAATATCTTAACACAATAATTAAGAATGTGAATGCAATGAAGGCGATGTTAACCAGTTTGATGACAGTATTTCAAATTGTATATAAAACCAGCACATTGTACCCCATAAATGCATTAATGTACACAATATGATTTAATTAAAAAAAAAAAATGAATAGGTGAAGGAAGTCCTGTGCTGTAATCCTAATCAAAAGAATTCTTAATATATTGAAGTAACAGTTTTTTAGTGTGCAAAATACTTTTTTATTTTGATTTATAGAATGAAATTTTTTTGTTTTATGCCTCAGATTGATTTTTTTAATTTTAATTTTAATTTTTTAATTTATTTTTTATTATAGATAAAAATATGCACCATAGATGCGGCCCGACCCATCACTCTCCCTCCACCCAAACCTCCCCCCTCCCTTCCCCTTCCTTGGTCCTTTCCTCATAGTCTTGTGGTATAGTTGGGTTATAGCCTTCATGTGAAAGCTATAGTTTAGCTTTCATAGTAGGGCTGAGTACATTGGATACTTTTTCTTCCATTCCTGGGATACTTTGCTAAGGAGAATATGTTCCAGCTCCATCCATGTAAACATGAAAGAGGTAAAGTCTCCATCTTTCTTTAAGGCTGCATAGTATTCC
>CAUYPK010026645.1:0-16094 GCA_963574355.1 Loris lydekkerianus | reverse complement strand
CCCCCCCGGCCCCCTGCAGCGCCACCTCCCTCAGACCCCGCAGCCCCCCAACTCCTCATCCCCCACCGCCTCCTGCACCTCCTCCTCCCTCAGACACAGCAGCCCCCCGACTCCTCATCCCCCACGGCCTCCTGCATCTCCTCCTCCCTCAGACACAGCAGTCCCCCCGACTCCTCATACCCCAGGGCCTCCTGCATCTCCTCCTCCCTCAGACACAGCAGCCCCCCGACTCCTCATCCCCCACGGCCTCCTGCAGCTTCTCTTCCCTCAGACACAGCAGCCCCCCGGCTCCTCATCCCCCACAGCCTCTGGCACCTCCTCCTCCCTCAGACGCAGCAGCCCCCCCGACTCCTCATCCCCCACGGCCTCCTGCACGTCCTCCTCCCTCAGACACAGCAGCCTGCTTTCAAAGACATCCAGAATCCTACCACTTTCTGCCACCCCTGCTACCATGCATGGTGGAATCTACCATTACCTTGTTTTTAGGTGACCCTATCTCTCCATGTTCCCTAGCAATCTATCTAAACAGAGCAACCTGGGGGATCCAGGTGTGACACTGCTCTGTGCACACCTGCCTATGGCTGCCCATCTCACACAGTAAAATTTACAGCCCTCCTGTGGCCCACCGGGTCCCCAGGACCTCATGGTTGGTGCCTTTCCATGGCCATCTGCTCACCCTGCCTGCAGCCTCTGCACTGCTTGTTCCTTCTGCCTGCAACACTCTTCCCCAGGGGCCACATGGCTCACGCCCTCACTTCCCAGGTCACCAACCTTGGTTATAGGCCAAAGCTCTCAGGTTATGAGGCTCTATCACAGTCCACAGCATAACTGCTTGGCCACATGTATAATCATTAACACACCTTCCCAGAGGACTACAAGCAGAGGCTCCCACTTCCTGCTCACAGCTGAATCCTCAGCACCTAGCACAGTGCCTGGCACTGCAGGATTCACTGTGGGTGTGGGGCCCATGAAGAGCTGGCCGGCTCAGGTATCTTCATAGGCAACTGACCTTCAGCTGGACCCCAACAATCTGTACCAGCTTCTCCCCACTCTCATCAGCCCTAATAACACTGCTTGAATGAATAAATGAATGGATGGATGGCATAAGTGAATTTAGTTATAATGCCTTGAAGTACTGTCTTGAGAAGTGGTGCCTATGATTTTATGGGTAATGCTGGGGTGTCCCTCATTGGGGACCAGGGGCATAGGAGGCACGCAGAGCCCTGGCCTGTGGGATTACAGCAGCTGCCATGGAGGATGGGGCTCAGGTCCTGCAGACAGAATGCCCCACAGGGGGACCCAATACTATTGCGCTTTTGCTGTTGAACTTAGACCAGGTTATACATCTCTGCAAACCTGTTTCCTCACATACAAAATGCTGACAGTATGACATACAAAGACTCCACACAGACCACAGCTGTTAACATGAAGGAACCCATCAATGTGCACTTCCTAGCCAGTCACCACTGACGCTGTTTTAAACTACGGAAAAGGCCTCCGGAGTCTCTCAGGCTTGGAAAGCAAGGCTTCCGTCATGCAGACACACACAAATCCTGGGTCCACTACTTATGAGCTTTTACTTTGGAAAAGGTATCCAGCTTCTCTGAGCTCTTCAGATGAGTCCTCTAAAAAACTCCACGAAGTCCACTTGCAGAGGGCTGCTGTAAGAATGACCACACAGGCCAGGGATCCCCCATCTGAGAATCTAAAATCTGAGATGCTTCCAAATCTTCTGAGTGTTGACATGATGCTCAAAGCAAATGTTGACTGGAGCATTTTGGATTTTGAATTTTTGGATTAGGGATGCTCAACTGGTAAGTATAATGCAAATACTCCAAAATCTGAAATCTGAAATGAGCAAGGAGCCGTAGTATTTCCTCCTGAGTCTCTCCCTCCAGCCCCCCACTGCTGCTCATGCATAGTGTAGCAGGCCCTTTCCCAGGACCCTGCCAGTCCCCAGATGACTGGGGAGACCCTCCCACCCTGCCTCTGTAGCAGCCATTGAGCTCTGCGACAGAAAGAAGGTTGCCCCTCTCCATAGAAACACCCCATGTCTGGGCCGTGCTCCTTCTCCTCTGTGTTGTATTCCTGCAAACATGTCATAAGGAAGAAATGTAGGGCAATACTTTGATTTTGAATTCATACCTGGATATTCTTCAGTGGTAGGTTTTTCTTCAGAATCTTTTACAGGACCTTGTGAAACTTTCTCAGAAGATATGGATTCTCTTGTCTTTGTGTTTGGTTCTGGTTCCAGTTTAGATCTAAAAAGGAATAATTAGCAGTCATCTTCTTTACTTCCTTAACAGGATGCCTTTTTGACAGCAGAAAGGAATTACATATGACCCTGACCGTCGAGGCACTTACAAGGCATGGCATTGCTGCCTGCAGGGTAGGGACTGTACACACCTCCGTCCCGGCATTCCCAGCCACAGCACGGTAACCAGCGTATAGGGGGTGGGCGCAGTCGGTATGTGCTGAATACACCCCTTACACAAGACACTGCCTGCAGGGTAGGGACTGTGCACACCTCCGTCCCGGCATTCCCAGCCACAGCACGGCAACCAGCATACAGGGGGTGAGTGCAGTCAGTATGTGCTGAATACACCTCTTACACTAGACACTGCACTTAACACGTGGGCAGTGAAAACTGTCCCATGTTCAGCAAAGCCAGGAAACTTGGGTTAAGTGTATGTATGTATTTATACATATTATATGTGTGTGTGTGTATAATATGTAGTTTTTATATATGTAATCTTTCTTTCTTCCTTTCCTTTTTTTTTTTTTAATTTTTTTTTAAGACAGAATCTCACTCTGTTGCCGTGGGTAGAGTACTGTGGCATCACAGCTCACAGCGACCTCAAACTCTTGGACTCAATCCCTCTTGCCTTAGCATCCCAAGTAGCTGGGACTACAGGTGCCCACCACAACACCAGGCTAGTTTTTCAATTTTTGGTAGAGATGGGGTCTCACTCTTGCTCAGACTGGTCTTCAAGACCTGAACTCAAGCAATCCACCTGCCCTGGCTTCCTAGAATGCTAAGATTACAGGCGTGAGCCATTGCGCCTGGACTATAAGTGCTTTTTAAAACACGTGAACCACGAAAGCACACATCCTTACATAACCACTGGATGGAAATAAGCGATTTCAGGGCCAAGTCTGCTGCATCTGGCAGTCCCCTGTCTCTTTTCCATGCTGTGGCCTTCTGTCCACCCACAGGGCTCGGCACAGTCTCACCTACCCACAGAAGCCTTCTCTGACTTTCCTATCCAAGAAAGGTTCCATCCTGTTCCTCTGTGTCTGTTTTCTCCACAATAGTTATCGCAGTCTGTAATCTCCTCATTAATTTATTTGTTGATTGTCAGCCTCACTCCCCTGGCCAGACCATTCTGTGAGAAAGGCCTTTGCCTTTATGAGCTGTGTTTGTTGCTAGGCCCTACATCCTAGATGACTGCCTGGCACTCAGTGTTTAATAAATACATGTTCAATGAATGAACGCATTATAAATACCGGTAAATGGCTAATAACAGAAAAAATTTTCATTATGAAACAGGCCTGGTAACAGCTGTACTAGAATTTACATAACTATGAAAATTGCAGAGTGCTAAAAACATCTAGGACAAATTCCATATTGTTAGGTAGAATGACTATAATTAAAAGAACAATGTAAATACACATTAGATGATATTACTAATGACAGCTAATATTTACTGAGAGCTTAAGTAATGGACTTTTTAAAAGTACCTTATAAGGATAAATTCCCAAACGTTTCCAATACATCCCCGTAAGGGAGATGCTGGCATTAACCACCTTTCACAGAGGAGGACGCTAAGGTATAGAGAGGTTAGCTCTATTCTTATCACAGTCGGGGAGTGGCTGAGTTGGGACATGACCTCAGGGAGTCTGGTTCTGGACCCCACGCTCCTAATGACTGTTCCACGTAGGGTATGCTCTAACCATTGTGTTCTATGGGAAAGAACTTTTGTGCTCAAATGAGTCTGGGAAAGCTGAGTCAAAGACAGACAGGTGTTTCACTGCACAAATACATCATGAACTTCCAAAAAAGTGCATCTTTTCTAAATAACCTGACTGTAAAGACTTTCTTCACAGGTTTTTTTTTTTTTTTTTTGAGAAGTGTTCTAAGAAATATTAATAAAAAATTTTCTAGGGTAATTATAGTATTAGTCTTTCTAAGTGTTCTGGTTACTATGGCTGAGTAACAAAACTTCAGTGCCTTAAGACAATGAGAATCATGCCCAGTGACGTCAATCTTTCTGTGTCTCTGGGGTCAGCAATTTGGGAACAGCTTGGCTGGGTGGCTCTGGCTCAAGGTTCCTCATAGGGGTAGTTAGAAGGCAGGTGGGCTGCAGGCATCTGAAGGCCACCCCCACGGCTGGCCAGCTGGTGCTGGCTGTGGCCCCCTTTCCTCCTCCTGGGGCTGTGTTAGTAAGTTCCTGGCATGTGGCAGCTGGGTCCCCCTAGAGCAGTGCTTCTCAGCCTTCCTAATGCCAGGATGCATTTTCATTGTTACAAAGGGGTCATAACCCACAGGTTGAGAACCGCTGCCCTAGAGCGAGCGGTTTCAGAGACTAAAGCAGAGCCTTCAAGGCCTTTCATGACCTGCCTCAGAGTCACGCATCATCATTTCTGCCATATTCTACTGCCCAAGGCAGCGGCAATGGTCTGCTCGGGTTCCAAGGGAGGAAGCACAGACCCTGCCTCCTCCTCTCAATGAACAGTGACAAGGTCACCTTTTAAGAAAAGCACGGGGGACAGGATATGTTTTGGGGCAGCCACTTTCGGAAAATACTCTTTTATTTTAAGTATCATAAATATGCGCAAAAAGTTACAAGATATTCAGGAGCACTGCTTATAACAACAAAACGACAAAATAACTTCAACATTCACCCCGGAGTGTCTGTTTACAGTTCAAAGGTATAATAAAGAGAAGACCCATTTGCAAAAGCCAAAACAAAGATAACAAACAAAAACCTCAGCAAAAACTATAAGTGAAGAAGTAAAAAATATAACTGAAAGGTATAATGGAATAAAGGAAAGGATACATCATGTTCTTTGACCCAAAAAAAATTTAGTTCCGGCTAAGTAAAGATATCACCAGGTTCCCTCAACCTTAAGTTGGACAAGTCAATTATGAAATTCATTTGGAAGCAAGCAGGAATGGTCGGAAAAACTACAAACAAATATTAAACTCTAGTTCAGAGGTCCTCAAACTTTTTAAACAGGGGGCCAGTTCACTGTCCCTCAGACCGTTGGAGGGCCGGACTATAGTTTAAAAAAAAAAACTATGAACGAATCCCTATGCACACTGCACACTTCGCATTTTGAAGTTAAAAAAACAAAATGGGAACAAATACAATCACACGGCGGCATGTGGCCTGCGGGCTGGCCCGCGGGCTGGGCCGCCCATAGTTTAGGGAGCCCTGCTAGTTAACAGCATGCGGGGGGAAGTACGCTGCTTGCAATTCACTCTGAAATACACTGAAGAAGAGGCTAAAGGGATATACAGAACGACAGGTGAAAGAAGGAGGCATAGTAAAATGTAAATTGTCAAATCCAGGGAGCAGGTATATGGGTGTTCACTGTAGAATTCAACTCTGTTATATGTTTGAAAAGGTTTTAAAAAATGTAGCAGAGACGGAGGGTGCCAGAAGAATAGGGAAAACCCTAAAAACAAAATGTGGTATTAGGGCAGGAAAAGATTGATAGAGCAATGAAGCAGTAACAAATTCAAAAACAGACTCAATTACACTCAGATAATTAACATATAATAAAGACCTAATAAGTGGTACTGAGATAACCAAGTAGTTAGATGGAAAAGCATAACCATATTTCTTTCCTTATACTGTACACTGAGGTAAATTACACCAGACATATATAATTATAAAACCAAAAAAACATGAGCAAAAAGCATGGGTGAACTCTTCTATAGGACTTGAAAAAACTTCACTATGACTTTATTTCTGGAATTAAAAAAGAAAAAGGACTGATAAATTTGGCTATATAACATTTTTTTAAGTTTTGTATAACTTTATTTACAACAAGGGTGACAAAATAAATGCACTCCAGTAACCAATCAATATCTCCTAACAGTCCTCTAAATATAAACACATTTATGTTTAGGATGATTATAATCAAACAATTTGACTAAAAGGGCCTCTTTAAACTGAATGTCATGAAATACAAGAGTAAGAGTAGGGAATATTTATTAAAACTTATTTAGACCATTCACCTTAGTTAAAATACTTTGCTTCCAAAGTCTGTTCTAATTAAATACAAACATTTTATTATAGAAGAATTTACATTTCTAATTTAATATTTTCCTTCTGAAAACAACTTATTGTTTCCACAGCATCTTGGTGATATTGAGTCTTCTCATCCATCAATATGGTATATACTTCCAAATAGTTCTTTTATGTCTTTCAATAATGTCTTGAAAATTTTTCATAAGAGAATTTTACATTTATTTAGATTTATTACTAGGTAATATTTATTTTCTATAGAAGATAAAATCTGTATTTTTTTCTAATTAGCACTTACAGCTAATAACTTATAGGAATAGCATTGAGTCTTATATATGAATCTCACCTCCAGAAAACCTGATGAATTAGTTTATTATTATTATTACATAAAATTTTTTAAATTAAATTTTTGCATAATAAAAACACTATGGCTGGGCACAGTAGCTCACACTTGGGAGGCCACGCTGGGAGGATTGCTTGAGGTCAGGAGTTTGAGACCGGCCTGGACAATACGGGCAAGACCCTATCTCTAAAAAACAAAACAAATAAGCAACCCCTCCCCACCAAAAACCCATCCCACCCTAGTGACAAGGGATGTTGATAGTGGGGACGGCTACGGGATACATAAAAACTCATTGGAGTACTTTCTGTTCAATTTTGCTGTAAACCTAAGACTGCTCTAAAAAATATCAGGTTTATTAAAAAGAAAAAAACCTAACCCCCCAAACCCCAAATCACTGTAAGTGAAGTAAAAAAAGAAAAAGATTAGCAACACTATGATAAACTAGGCAAGAGAGTTTACACAAATGCAAATGGCTTTAAAACATGAAAAGAAGCTCAATCTTCCTCATATTGAGATAATGCGTATTAAAAATTAACTGAGACATCATTTCTTCACGCTTGGGATAGGTAAAAATCCGGCCCTATTTGGAGGGTCAGTAAGTGGAGAAGTAGGCACATTCATATCCTGATAGTGAGGGTATTAAATGGTGTAACTCCTATGGAAGAGAATTTGCTAACATTTACAAATTTACCGATGTGTTTATTCTATAATCCAGCAATCCCACTTCTAGGAAGCTATACCAGACATACATGATTTTAAAAGGTATGCACAAAGTTATTGATTGTAGCAATTTTATAATTCAATTTTAATGCAGCGAAAGCCTAAAAACAATCCATATGTCTATCAATGGAAATGGCTGAATAAACTCCACAGTTCCAGGAGCTATAAAAAGGAATGAAAAACAGAATGAATACCTTTCTCTACTGCAATGGAGCAGTCAAGCATGCTGGAGAAGGGTATGTTGAAGGGATTTTCCTTCATCTGATAAAGGCAAACAAAACATACAGCTAGCACCATACTTTAAAGCTGAAAGACCAACTGCCTTTACCTAAAATGAGGAACAAGGTAAGAAAACAGTAGACCTGAATAATAACAGAGGAAGAGAAAATAATTAAAAGTCATTTTTATGAAGCCATCATAATCTGACTAGGAAACCTGATTAAGATATTATAAGAAAATTTCATAAACATAAAATCAAACATCCTTAATATAAGCAAAATGAATTTAGCAACATATAAAGACAATAATGCATCATGACCAAATGGGCTTATCCCAGGAATGCAAAGTTGGTCTAATATTTGAAAATCAATCAATGTAATGTACCACAAAGAAAAGGAAAAAAACCCTACATGATCATCTCATTAGATTCAGAAGAAGCACTTGAAAGAATCCAGATCTCTTCATGATAAAAGCTTTCAGCAAACAAGGAATGCAAAGGTGTGCAAAGGATTACTCAGCAGCCTGGTGTTCAACTCTGCACATTCCATTGAGAAACCTAGGCTTTGGCTCCTGGGAGAGAACCTTGAAGTTCTTGGACTATCCTGCAGATGGGATTCTTCGTATGCCTGGGGCCATTCCATGTAGTCTATGTCAGCATGTGATTTTGACAGAGGTCACTGGATCAGACTGACCTCTGCAGGGGCTAGTTATTAACAATGCCAGCTACATGAGCACTCCAATTTTCTTTGTGCCTGACCCCCACAGAAAACCCTGTGAGCAAGCTCAGGAGAGCTTCCCCGACTGGTAATATTCCATTCACAGTGATACACTATCGCTGGGAGATCGAAGTGCTATCTGTACTCCTCCGCTGGGAAAGAACAACCGGAAGCTGGCACCTGGTCTCTCCTGGGTGGTTTTGAAAGTTTGAAAGGTCTCTCCAAGTTTGAAGGAAGTTCTACTGTGGGTGAAATGCCATCCAACAGTACTTTATGCTACAGGGAGATCTTTCCCTAAGGGAGAGTCAGCTGATGGGGCAAGCTTTGTCACTGTTGTATTTTATGAAATTGCCAGAGCCATCCCAACCTTCAGCAACTGCCACCCTCATCTGTCAGCACCATCAACACTGAGGCAGGACTCTCTACCAGCAAAAACACTATGATTCACCGAACGCCCAGATGATTATTAGCATTTTTCAGCAATAAAATATTTATTAAGGTATGCATATTGTTCTTTAAGACATAATGCTATTGCACACTTCATGGACTACTGTATACACATGACTAACAGGCCACTCACTTCACTGTTACCTGTGCTTTATTGATGTACCTAGAGCCAAATCTGCAATACCTCTGAGGCATGCCTGTGCTTCTTTCATGCCCCAACAAAGGCTCCAGATAGAAAGAAGATATTTTTGATATATAATATCAAAGTACTATAATTTCAAATGAGCTTTCAGACTAAAAGACACTCAGGCACGAGTACTATGTACTGCAACAGAGCCAGCGATGTCTCACACTGCCTTGACGAAACATTACTCAGTCACTTGCTCAGCAGATACTGGCCATCTACCATATACTAGTGATTTTCTAGGCCAGTGCTACTCAGAGTATGGTCCATGGACTGGTATCAGACCACACACTGTTTGTTACTGGTCTGCTATGAGATAAGTACAAAAATGAAGAGTGAGCATTTAGAAACATTTATAGCAATCTGACATTACCATCGACCAGTGGTCTCATCTCGCTGGACAGTGCACAGACAAGCTCAGGTGTTTCCGAGACTCCTGTGGTGAGTCACCTATGACATAAGGTGTGAACCTGTCAGGTGCAGTAGAATACACATCAGTCCGTGATGGACTATAAAAAAAAACACAATCAAGAAGCGGTCCTTCACCTCAAGGTGTCTATTCTAAGCCAGGGGTCAATATACTTTTTCTGTAAAGGGCTAGAAGCTAAATATTTTAGGCTTTGTAGATCTGTCACATATTCTTTTTATCCTTTTCGTTTTGTTTGTTTGAGGCTAAATATTCTGTCTCATATTCTTCTTCTTTTATTTATTTTTGTTTGTTTTACAAATCTTTACAAGTATAAAAACAATGCTTAGCTCAAAGATTGCACAAAATAGGCCAAGGCTGACTAGGTGACAGTTTGCTCATCCTTTTTCTAGGGAATGAACAAGAAGACCCCTGGTCCAGCTAGTGAATAAAGACAAAATCAATGCTATGGACCTAATCTCACACTGTACCTTTTTTTAGTTTGTTTGTTTTTCCTCATCTTTATCATTATCATCATGCTTAATTATTGGCAACATTTATTGACCTCTTACTATATGTAGAATGGGTTAGGGGCCGTGGATAAAAAGAGGGAAAAGATGCAATTCCACCCTCACCAAGCTTACAATCTAACTGAGGTGAAAAAACTCAATAATACGTGATGATAAAAGTGTATCTTCTTCAAGTACCAAATAAGTATGGTGATAGTAAGAGAACCAATGTTTTCCTAAAAAGGAGGAAGAAGAGAGACAGAATACAGCAACATTTTGAGCTTCCGCTAAGCATGGTGGCTCATGCCTGTAATCCTAGCACTATGGCAGGCCAAGGCAGGTGGATTGCCTGAGCTCAGGAGTTTGAGATCAGCCTGAGCAAGAGCAAGATCTTGTCACTAAAAACAGCTGGGCATTGTGCTGGGCACTGATAGTCCCAGCTACTTGGGAGACTGAGGCAAGAGAATTTGCTTGAGCCCAAGAGTCTGATGTTGCTGTGAGCTGTGACACCACGGCACTCTACCAAGGGCGTCAAAGCAAGACTTTGTCTCAAAAAAAAAAAAAAAAAAAAATATTTTTTGATCATCTGTACCAACATAAGGGAGTAAGTTAATAACTAACTCAAGATCATATCCTTGACCATAGGGTCAAGGCAGCATTTCCTAAAGTGTGTCTGCCAGGTGTTTCAGAAGAAAGGCCTCCATGGGAGCAGTCCTCCTGCTCCCTCTCAGAAAGATGTGATCAAGGCACAGTAGTAACATAAAGACTTTGAGACTTTATTGACCTCTTACTATACGTAGAATGGTTAGGGGCTGTGGATAAAAAAAGGTAAAAGATGCAATCTTTTCAGTTATCTGAATAATGTTTCTCAAGGTTGGACTTTTTTCAAGTAAACTTTATTGAAGTCACCAGGATTTTCTTGGGATATCTTAGGAAATTCTCACTTATGTTACCTTTTAGAATTTACAGGTGGATGGGCTAATGTTCTGATAATTAACTTTACAGTCTCTAGTGAGAACTGTCAATTCCTAATAAAGTACTGATAGATGACATAAGAAAAAATCAATTAAACTACACTGATAAACTCTGAAGGTGCTATGAACTTTTCCAATCTGGCTGTTTTGTAATGTAACCATTATTAGAAGAAACCATTATCTTTTAGACTATTAAGTTCTCTTCTTTTTAAATCTCCTTCGAGACACAGAAAGAGCCCATAATTTTTACTACTAAGAACATCGTTGAACTAGTTCAAGTGATGTGTTGAGGTGATGGCCCAAACCCAGCAGACTTTAAAGCAAGCTTAGCTATGGAGAAAAGCAGGGTCAGATGCCACCCCCACCCCCTACACATGCCCCAGGGAAGGAAGAAACAGCCATTTGGAGGGAAAGGCCTTATATTGTAAGTTTGAATTAGTCCTTGGGCTTCTAATTTATTATGCCTTCAAAAAGAAAATCCTCTGAGCTAGTAGAAAAGAATATCAGAAGTTACTCTTGATTTCCAGACTGTACCTTAAACCTCTTCTCTAAGGAAAAGCCCATGGTATACAACCTAGTTACATTCTGGAAAGGAAAAATGTTTCTGATTAATTCAGATGGTTTTTAATTAGTATATACCCCAGAGGAGATTTGACAGTTTTTCCAACATAAATCATAACCAAATATTAGTGCTTTAAGTTGGTAACAGGGGTAAGAGAGCATATTTCAAGCTCCTTGGGGATGAAAGGGCCATTTATGCCCAGTGTTGTACCTGATACTAGCCTACCACCTTTCCAAGGTATAGGTGTTCCCTTGTAGAGCTAATGAGCCATCACTGAGCAACTATGCCCCATTCACTTCTTACTTCGTGCAAGAATTACTAATTGAGGACCTACTTTGTGGCAGACTCTGAGCAAGAACCTGGGACCAGACAGATAAAAGATGCAGTGAGGGCAGGGCATGGTGGTTCACGCCTGTAATCCTAGCACTCTGGGAGATTGAGGCAGAAGAATGTTTTTTTTTTCTGGCTGGGGCTGGGTTTGAACCCGCCACCTTTGGCATATGGGGCCAGCGCCCTACTCTTTTGAGCCATAGCCGCTGCCCGAGGCAGAAGAATTGTTTGAGGTCAGGAGCACAAGACTAGCCTGAGCAAGAGCGAGACCCTGTCTCTGCAAAAAAGTAACCTGGCATGGTGGTGGAAGCCCATGGTTTCAGCTACTAGGAAGACCGAAGCAGGGGATTGCTTTAGCCCAGGAGTTTGAGATTGTAGTGAGCTCTGATGACAACCACTGGACTTTACTCTGGGCAACAGAGTTAAATCCTATCTCAAAAAATAAAAAAAATAAAAAGATACAGTTACTCCTCCCTTCAAAGGACTCCCAGTCTTTTTTATTTTTTTTGAGACAGAGTCTCACTTTGCTGCTCTAGGTAGAGTGCCGTGGCGTTATAGCTCACAGCAACCTCAAACGCTTAGGCTCAAGCAATTCTCTTGCCTCAGCCTCCTAAGTAGCTTGAACTACAGGAGCCTACCACAATGCCCAACAATTTTCAGAGACAGGGTCTCACTCTTGCTCAGGCTGGTCTCAAACTCCTGAGCTCAGGCAATTCACCTGCCTTGGCCTCCCAGAGTGCTAGGATTACAGCCGTGAGCCACCATGCACAGCCAGGACTCCCAGTCTTACTGCAGGAAAAAGAGACCCCAGTAACAGTTATCAATATTCCTCATATCCAGCCCGAGGAAACCTGCAGCAGGTGCCACTGTTCAGATACTCAAACATCTATGAGATGGGTGAACATAGTTACATTTTATGATACACCATCATTTTAAGAAAACATAGTCATAGTAGGAAAAATGCAGACAGATCAGCTGAGGCTATTTCTGGCTTAATGAACAAAACATTTTACTCAGTTTGGAATAAGAACCCTTTGGTGTAATAGGTTAATATGATAGCATCATTCTATGAAAATAAAATCCAGCAGAGAATATCTTTCTTCCTATACTTTTAAAAGATTCAAACAGGCTGCTCCTTAACTAATAAGTCACAGAGTGAGGTGGTATAAGGGACATACATGCTAGCAGCAGCTTATTGATGCGCATGTGTCACACCTGAGCGCAAGGTGCAGGGAACCCCCCCAAGACAGGAGCTGGGAGAGACGGCACAGAGAAGTCGCCTAACTGGGGTGGGAAGAAGAACCAGTTAGCTTGCCAGGTGAACGGGGCAGAGGGGTGTGCGGGAAGCAGAGAATCCAGTGTAAGTGAAAAGAATTCTGGGCAGAGAAGGCACAAGAGCTTCCCATGGCAAGGCCTCTTTAGGACAAAAAGTAGTTGCGTATGGCCTGGCCAGAGCTTAAGTAACTAAGAAACTAAGGCTGTGGCCCAGGCATCACAGGCCTTGAACGCTATGTGATGTTTAGCCTTTATGAGACGTGGGAGGAAAAGGAGTGACAATAATACACATACATCTTAGGCAGATATCTTCTGCCTAGAGGCGAGGAGAGAACTACAAGGAGAAAGCCGGACTGCATCGTGAAAGGTCCCAGACTCAAGTCTGTCAAGATCTGCAGCTCAGAGTAATTGGCCCAGGCGGCTACATGGCAGGAGATAAGGCTGTGCTTCACTGTCTAAATGGGAACTACTCCTACCAACTGATTGTCATTTGTATTTTAGTCAAAATCTCTTCTGAGAACCAGGAACTGAGGAGGTAGCAACAAAAGTCTCTTCCTTTCTTCAGGGTAACCAGGAGGCCTCAAGTGTCATAATGAGGCAGAAATTTGCTTCTGTCCCCTGGGGATTGTGAGGCCCAGAGAGACCCCCATGCCATCTGATGGTAAACCACACATCTCCAGTGTTCTGCTTTCTCCTCTTTGACCGCTCTGGGCCAGTGGGTCACACTGCACCTCAGACTGTCAGCTCACACTCCTCCCTTCCGTGCTCTGTCTCTTTAACCCACCCGCTCAGATATTTCCAACAGCTGATACCAATCCCTCTGCTGGAGAAACCTGCTCCAGTTACCCTGAGGTTCAAATCTTAGACGCTGAAGTGGAGACGCTGAACAGCTAACCCAAATTACTGAGTACCAAATTCCTTATTTATACAATGGGATACTAACATTTATTATAATAAGGTGGCTGTGAGGATTAAATGAAATAAATTAATATATTGCCTAGCACAGAGCAAGTGCTTACAGGTAGATAATAGCACAAGTTATCATTCATTAATTCATTATAAGTGTTTTACTTACAGTTGACTCATTTTGTTCTCACAATAACCCTATAAGGTCACTACATTTTCCAAAATTTTATAGGCAAAGAAAGTAATGCACAGAAAAATGAAGCAACGTTCCAAGTCATACAGCTTGGCTCGGCGCCTGCAGCTCAGCGGCTAGGGCGCCAGCCACATACACTGGAGCTGGTGGGTTTGAATCCAGCCCAGGCCTGTCAAATAACAATGACAGCTACAACCAAAAAATACTTGGGAGTTGTGGCAGGTCCCAGCTACTTGGGAGGCTAAGGCAAGAGAATTGCTTAAGCCCAAGTGAGGTTGCTGTGAGCTGTGACATCAAAGCACTCTACTGAGAGCGACAAAGTGAGACTGTCTCAAAAAAAAAAAAAAAAAAAAAAAAAGACAAAGTCACACAGCTTGTAAACAGCAAAGCCAGGACTTGTGATCAGGCTGTCTGGCTGAGGTGTCTGAGCTCTCAGCACTGGGCCAACTTACTACAGATCCACATATTCTGTGTAATTTGGCTAATTTTTCATGTTTAATAGCAACATAGCCTGCCTCCAAGCTCCCTGAGAAAGTCTTTATCAATGGCTGCTCCCCAGCTCACCCTCAGCGCACCACGTAAAAAACAGAGGCTATCATTATCTGCTGACAGATCACTCGACTGATCTACTTACATCTTCCAGGAATGCTTCTACTCGTTGGCATGTGTGACTTCAAATCTGTTTCACAAGTGTGTGGGGAAGACTTTACACAGCAAACGTGAGACTGCTAACTTTAGAAAGGCCTACTTGCAAGGCTGACCTTGCCTAGTGTCTGAGGACTTGAACTCGGAGAGAGTTCACACCATCCTAACTGATAGGAACAGCTCACTGTGCCTGAATTGCTTCTGCAAACAGTGTTGCCCAAGGCTGAACACCTTTTGGTAGGTGCCAGGTAGACAGTGCCTTTGTGACCAGCCCCCAATACATCCTTGGGCAGTGAGTTGCTAATGAGGTTCCCTAGGGAACAATACTGCATATATTGTCACTGTCACACACTATGCACCCCACTGGCAGAGGACCCATGACAGCTCCTGCCAGATTTCCTCTAGATGCTGTCCAGCATGTCTTTCCCCTGTGTCCCCTCTCAGTGTGACAAACCACAGCCAGGAGGAGGGCTGTGTGCTGAATGCTGTGAAGCCTCCTGATTCACCAGTACTGTAAGAATCAAGAAAATGGGTCCTGAACCAGTCATCTGGTGCTATTTTCTGAAAGAACCTGTTAGGATTTGGAGCCTGGACACAGCTTTCTCTTGTTCACTGACAATTCAATCTCCAAGCTGGCTGAGCAGCTGCAGGTGAGGTGACCACAAGGACACACCTCCTGTGCTCTAGGAGCTCACATCTAGCCCAGGAGGGGAGATAGGCCAGGGAGGATGCAGGGGCCATGGGAAACCGTGAAGGCTGACCCTGTTGCTTCCTGCCTGTGTAGTCTTAGACAAGTCATTTAAGCTGCTGGAGTGTCAGCATCCTCAGCTGCCTGCTTCAAGCGGGTGGCGGGGCTGGAGTGCAGCACACACCCAGCGCATGTAGCATCTAGCAAGTCTCTGTCATGGGGGGAAGGGGTAACCCACTGCTGATGAAATGAGCAAAGCCTCACAAGGACATGGTGGCTCTGCCCTAGCTCTCCCCTTAGGAGCACACTTTCAGAGATCACGAGGGGGATGGGAGACAAAGAGATGGAGGTTAAAATGGCTCAGAGTGTAGCAGCCTCACAGGGCTACCAGGAGACAAAATGGGCAAGAGCACAGATGTGCTTTTGTTCTGGACCAGCAGCCAGGGCTCAAATCCTATGAGGCCCTGTGTGAGTTATCAAACTTCCTGGGCCTCAGTTTCCCTGTTGGTAAAAGGAGGTGGTAACGGCATCTGCCTCACGGGGGCTGTCATGGGCTGAGAAAGCGGCTGGCACAGTGCCGGGCACACAGCAAGTGTTCCATACACACCAGCCATGGCATTTGTGAAGAAATCCAAGCATGGCATAAACACTGCATCCAGTAAGTGCACTGTCAACTGTAGCTGCCATCCTGGGTACTGTTATTAAGAAAAACCAATGCAG